>PVKH010020911.1:0-14472 GCA_004027955.1 Chaetophractus vellerosus | reverse complement strand
CTACTCTCCAGTTCATTGGACTCACCCAGGACAGCTGACGGGGAGGTGAGGATGGACAACCACCACACCAAGGAACTGAGAGAGTCTACAACTGCAAGCAAGAGAGCCCCATCCATCAGTCATATGGGATTGAGTCCCCTCTCAATTAGAGGTGGAGTGGGCATCACCACCCCAGAATCCTCAAGATTGGAGAATAAAATATGGACTAGATTCTAGCAATGAAAGAAATTATATCATTGATGTGGACATAGTGGCCACTGGAGGTGCTGAAGTCAGGGAGAGGGAAAAAGAGGTGAAATACGGGGGCATTTTCAGGACTTGGAATTGACCTGGATGACTTTACAGTGACAGATACAGGCCATTATATATCCTGCCATAGCCTACGGAATTGAGTGGGAGAGAGTGTAAACTACAATGCAAACTATAGTCCATGCTTAGTGGCAATGCTCCAAAATGTGTTCATCAATTGCAATGAATGTACCACACTAATGAAAGAAGTTAATGTGGGGAAGAGTGGGAGGTCTGGGGAGTGGGACATATGGGAATTCCTTATTTTTTATATATAACAATTTATGTAATCTAAGTATCTTTTAAAAATAAATTAAAACATATTTAATAAAATAAAATAAAATTGATAGCAAAAAAAAAGTACTTTAATAGAATGGGTTTTGAAACTTTTTAAATTCCCTGACCATAGATTTTTTTTCTCTTATTTCAGCTGGTAAAGTAGTGTGGGCTTTTGTGTGGCTAACTGTGCAATCTAAGCACATGGACCTTGGGACCACACAGACCATATAGAATTCAACTCCCAGCCCTGACTTATCAGCATGATGACTTTAAGCAAGTTGATAAATCTGATTCTATTCATTTACATACTTTCTCAGAGGTTTACAGTAATGATGGAATAAAGTAAATATCATGTTCTTCAAGTGATTCACAAGGTATCTAACATATACTAGATGCCTAATGTCACCTGTAACTTTTGTTTTCCCCTTCATTTTTTAAAATCACTTTTGAATCCTTATATTCTTTTATTTGTTTAACAAGTATGTATAAAAAGTGCACTAAATGTTGACTATTTTCCAGCTACCAAGATAGAAGATCCTTGCAGTCTGATAAGAGATAAACAAATCATTATAATGCAATGTAAAGTATTGTCAGACAGAAAGCAGATACTCAATAAACGTTTAGCAAGTAAATGAAAAAATGAACAAATAGCTAAGGGAAAATATTAACCTATTAAAATTTAACTCTTTCTAGAGGCTCCAATTTAATGTTATCATTTATTCATATATTGGCAAAGGCTAAAAATTCCAGTTTATTTAAAACTTAGCACAACATATCTCATGTATGTGGCTGTAACGCAGGATATAGGAGAGTATGTAGATTCTGGTATAGCAGAATGACACCATAGTTTTAGAGCCTCAAAAAGAAAAAGAATGTTTGAAAATAGAAAAAGCTTAAGCAATTTATTTTTTATAAACACACTGTTACATCTTTGGTAGTATATTCAAACATCCCATATGAAAGTGCCATTAGTACAAAAAAAAAAAAACAAAAAAAAAACTCATAAGTCTTCTAAATACCTGTCAACTGTTTCTTTATCCTAGTTTCCAATAAGAACTTAATTGTGAGACAAGGTAAAAATCCAAAATACCACCCAGGTACTTTTCCAATTTCAGAAAAATATATAGACATCATTAAAATTAAACCTGAAAATATTATATTCATTTAGTGTCATCCATCTTTACTTAGAAAACAATGTGACTATCCAAATAAAGTGTGATTGATGCTGGGTCCTCAAAACACAGATGAATGGTTTTAGACAGATGTTTCATCAATTACAAATTGGCCTTGAGGGAAATACGACCACCTTGGAAAAAAAGCCACAAATCCAACTTCTTTCAATTTCAGCAGCACTCATTTGAAAGTATTTTCTAATCTTAAATTTCTAAGTAAATTTTTTGTTAAAATTAATATTAAGGAACTCTTTAAATTAGATTTAAGTAAATCCCCTAAAGGCTAAGATTACAGTTTTAAGTAACCCACTAATCAACTCTCCAATTCTTATGGCAATAAAATTATTGGCAAGACTTCTCAAAGTGGTTGATGGCATCAACCACAAAATCCTGTTTATAAGTACATATTATCACATTAGGGGCACACTGTTTTGATTTTTTGAGCATTCCATTGAAGTTCTAACCTTGAATTGATCTGTTTAATGCTTTTTCTTATAGTGGTTGTATTTCATTTTTTACAACACTCAGTGGGAACAAAGAAAATGGTCCATTTAAAATGAAAGACTCTAAGTTTCTGTGATTAGTATTGTTGGCACTGAAAGCCTGTGAAATTATCCTCCAGGTATTCTCCAGAAACTGGGGTGAAGAGATCTGTAGTACCTTTATGAAGTGCTTTCAAGAGGAATCAGGAGGAACCCAAGAATTTCAGAGCTAAGTGATCACTAATGACTGAGAGATGTTTCTGCTGAATTAACATTAAATCTTCTCTAACCATAGAATTGGGCACTTACAAATACACCCCCACTTGCACACAGACACCATAGACATTGAAGGCTCTTTATACTATGAACTTGTTTTCACTCTTCCCCACACCATCCTCTTTTGTTGTTGTTTTATTAATTTATTTAATTTTATTTCACAGTTTTTAACTTCTGCGTTATTATCTTGAGGCCTGTTTTAACGTCATGTTCAAGAAATCAATGCAGAAATGGCGGCGTATATCTGAAATCCTCTTGACCCTATAAGCGTGGATCTAGAAATAAGTTTTCACACACGTACACACATGCACACTGTTTTCTTGGGTCAAGCAGTTGACTAGCCAAATGTTCAGGAAGATCTAACAATTCCGGGAGAGTTTGCCAATCTGTTGGACTTAAGAATTTGAATACTTAATATCCCTTACAGAATATTCTCACAGGGGAGGGGGAGCAACCCCACTTTGCCATTGAGAAAGCCCACAGCATAGTAGAAATGATTCCCAAATTTCAAGGATTCACCTCAGTGAACCTACCCAAGATGCCCAAGCTTCTCTTTCCACCTGCTAAGCAAAAACCAAACGCCTGAGCTGCTATATTCAAGGTGAGCGCTATAGAGAGTCATTGTCCAGAACAAATCACCTGTGCATCCTCCACCTCACTTGCCCGTCCTTCAGGGCCCTCTCTTTGGCCTCCACAAATCTTTGCTGAATCCATTGGCAAGTGCCCTTCTTATAAATTCACATGGAATTCTTTACATATCTCTGTCCCCCTCTCAGGGCAGTTACCAAATAATATTGTTATGAGACAGATGTCAACTGTTCTGTCATTCTCCTGCTTGAATCACACTTCTGGGGGAAAAAATCACTCATGTAGATAGGTTTTCACTGCATTATTAACAGCTTAAATATTCTGCCTGATTTTACCTTCCTCCCTCTGGCAGCATCCTGGCCTTAGGCAGAGCAATTCTATCCTCCAGCACCGGAGAGGCATTTGAGCAGACAAAACAATTAACAGGGTCTACCCTTCCTAGAAGCCCATTAACCCTCATCCAGGTGCATATTTCTTGAGCATGCTCTTTGAAATCTCCCCCCTAACTAATGAAAAAATTATCTTAGTGTCAGGACTTCACAGTACTTTCCCCAGGAGTTCTACCAGTGTGATTTAACTGCCCTTTATGCTTCTGCTTTCTCTTTCCATGTCCGTTTCTCCAGCAAATAGCTTCCTCATTCTGTACTGTCACTATGCTTCTTCTCTACCTCAATTGCTGCTTACTCATGATTCCTGCCTCCCTCGTAACTTCAGCCTAAATATCCTGGCCTCTCTGATTTTGCAGCTTCTGCTTCTAGTACTGCCTACTTCAAATTTCCAGATGAAGAAATCTGATTGGCCCATTTCATCTTTTAAGCCTGTTCTTATCATAGGCCATTGACCAATTTGTGCATTAATTGCCCTTTGTTAAGGCGCTTCCCCTCCCCTGGTCCTGCAATCTTCTATAGCCCGGAGGGCCACATGGTCCAGACTCACCCCTTCTGCAGCCATTGCTGACAGCTTAGTTATCCTTAGACTGGGACCGAGGAAAGCAACCACCACAATTGTTCTAAATTGCACCAATTGCAATTTCTACTTCCCTGTTGCAGCAGACGGGATGGTCCTTAGAGCACATCCTTTATACCAGCTGGTGCACACCTTCCCCAGCTGCTGTGAGTGTGGCTGCTACAAGTTCCAGCTGCCCCCCTTCTCCAGGGAACTGCCCTCAGCTCACAGGGGCGCCCTGGCCCCACAGGTTACTCTCATTTCCCCTCTCAGTCACCTTGTTTATCTGGCTTTACTTCCTTCCTTACATGTTTTATCTGAATAGCACTCCCTCAATAAATCTGCCTCTTAATCCTTGTCTCAGGCTCTGCTTCTAAAGAACATACCCTAAAGAATCCTGTTAAATAAACAAAACTCCCGTTATAACTCTATTGGAAATAAGTTATTGTGCCAGCCACTTTTGACGCAATTGCTTTGCATTTATTTTTGAGAGTCCAACATTCAGATTCTATTTTGATTTCAGACATAAATTTGTGGTAAAGTGACAGTGAGAACTATAACAGACTTACCAAGTGTATTTCTAGAAATCACACATTTTTTTAAAAATCAGAATTTCTAGGACTCAAATCTTGAACCTATTAACTTAGTAGAAAATAAAACGAAAACATTTGTATTTATTTAAAGAATTAAAAAATCTAGTTACAAAATGCCCTTGAAAAGTGGAGCCTTAAGAACCTTCCCTGCCACCCCCCAAACAGTAGGCAAGGAAGAAAAAGATCTGAACATAGAACTTTTAAATTATCCAGACAAAAAGTTGGTATTTTATTTAGACTTCAGTTCTTAAAAGCTAACACTTTCTTCAAAGAGTTTTATACTTAAGTATACTTTTCAGTAAAGCTCTTTGAAATCACTAGTTAACTCAAGTAAAAATAATTCAAAGAAAAAAATCCTCATTTATGGGGAAAACATCTTTGGTTGTTCCAATAATTACTTGTATCTGGCATAAATTGATTAAGAACTATTTAGTTTCAAGCTTCATTTAAAGACATGAGAAGTTTCATGCTGTTGTCAATTGCAATTAGGTCATCAATGTTACTATTATTTCTTAAACCTCTGACAAGTTTTTCTCTTTTAGATAATTAATAACTATTAGCATTTTTTTGTTGCATGGTGATCCCACTATTAATTGACTTCTCTACAACTGATTAGTTTGCTTTGAATTGGTTATGGTTTCCCTAAAATGATAATGATTTTTCAGTCCAAACTGAAATATAACACAAGTCTCGCATTTTGCCAGTCTCTCTAGAGCATAAAAATTGTAAAACTTAAATTCTATACTTCAAGTCCTTCAACATAGAGTCACAGAGTTTAAGAGAGATTCCCCCAAGTTAAGCAATCATTCATGGGTATGAGAAAGGAAAACACATTTGTCAAATAATAAAATCAATAAAGCATAAATATTTCTACCCCTCCAGTAGGACAAGACAACACACAATCACCCAGATAATGAAAATGTTCACATTGTGTTTCATTGTTGTTGTTTACATTATTATGGCTATTTACCAAAAATTCTCCATCTCACTTTCATTAAAAACAGCAACAATGCTTACCAAAAGCTCCTCTGTTGTATAAGGAAAACTGGCTTACTAATCTAATATTCCACCTTCTTCCTAGAGTGACTTTCTGTGCAGCAGAGTCTAGAAAATTAAAAATTACATTTCAAAGTCCTTTGCATCTAGGATTCTAGATGCTCAGCAGGTTCCAACAATGAGATCCACTCTGGCAAGGTCCAGAAGATGGAAGTAGGGTAGAGGCCACTTAATTGCTGTTTTCTTCAGACAACCTCAGCCAAAGACATGGGGCGTTTCTGAAATGGAGCCCCGGTGCCCAGTCACTGCCGTGGGGATGTCCATCAGCAGTGGCAGAGGCTGCCGTGTCGGCCTACAGTTCTGACCCCTTGATTGTGGCAGAGTGAGCAGCATCCATGGTCGGCCTGTCCCTCAGTCGCGTTCGGAGGGTCATTCTTGGAGGACAAGGAAGGCCACTCCTTATTTCTTTTGAATCACTTTCTGCTTAAAATAACTGAATGGGTGTGTTCTGATAAATTCTGCCCCAGGAGTAACAACTTAGAAAAGAGCAGCTGAGGTATATTTGGGGCAAATCAGAAAATTTCAATGATATATTTGAAACCATTCCCAGAAATTCAGGCACTGAAGTTCAAACTTCGTTGTAGCCTCCAGCACTTGGTGGACAGGCTATAACGGGTTAATCCTGCTGATAGGAAGTGCAGCAGTGTGCAAACAGCCAAGTATTGGAAGTCAGACTGGAGTGCACAGCCTCGCGGGTTCCCATTTAGAGCTGCAGTTCTCAGACAGACAGGCAAAAGCAAGAAAAGGTAGCAGAAATCAAGGCAGAAATGTGATATTCACATAAAGATAAAAGTCCTGCAGTCATCAGTGGAAGATCAGTGTCTCATGCCTGGGAAGGTAACCAAAGCTAAGCTAGATGGAGTGGATGAACTCATGTCCTCGTAAAGAGAGTGTGGCCTTCGGAAGGCAGCAGCCCTGAGGCCTTAGGTTGACTTTGATACTTACTGGCTATGTGATCTCTGGCAATTTCCTCATTCTCTGAGCCTCGGTTTCCAAACTCTAAAGTGTGGATCTTAACACCATGCTCATCAGGTTGTTTTATTAGAAATAAAATATGTAAAGCACTTACAGTGCTTGGCATATAACAAGTGTACAATAAGTGCTAATTAACTATGATTATTCCCTCAAACTTTAATTTAGTAGCGAATCCAGCCTTGTTTGCAGAGAAGCAGAAAGAATAAAATAGGAGAATTGAAACCAAAGCAAGCAAAAAGACAAAGAGCCAAGAAACAAAGCCAGAAGGGCTAATGTTGTCTCATAGGCCCTGAGACTCCCTGAGATACAGAAAAAGGAAAAGTACTCCCATGGTGAGAAGAAAGGAAATAAAGAAGTCTGGAGACACAAAGACTCGAGGACAAGGCCCTCCTGCTGCATTCGCGCTGGGTGACTGTAAAAACATGAGGTCTGCGCTCAGCAGTGGAGACATGCATAATGGTTTCTATTATAATTCCCTGCTTTCACACAAAACTTGCCAAAAATGTTCTTTTGGGGTGAAACTTTGCCGCATTTTCTCCAGCTCAAATTGATTATTTGTAGTAGCATTGGAACGAAGCAAAGACATACTTGTCATTAGAATTCAGGAAGGCAGAAGAGCCACAAAATTATAAGATGCCCCCTTGTGAAAAGTTAACTGGTTAGCTTGCTGTAAAAATCGTTAAAAAGCAGTTGCATTTTTTAAATTGATGTGAAAGAGCTTCACAATGAGGGGTCTTACACTCCTTTGAAAATTCTGAATACGGACAATACTGACCAAACACATACTAATGTTCTACACAGATGATTTCTACTGCCAATACAGAACAAAATTAACTGGTTCATTCAGTTAAATCAATTGTACAATCGGTCAGATCAGTGAAAGAAAACTGCAATTGTTTTACCATGCAAATCAAGTATAGATTATTTAAATTTGGATTCAACTATATTTTTAGGAACAACTAACCACATACAGTAAAGTGCAATCTTCATCTGGTGCCTTTTCCTTTAAGAAAGTTTACCTTGGTCAGGCAGGGGTGGATGTGAAAAGTACCGCTGTCTTTTTGAGGAAGACATGAGCTCCGGATACTTCAAAAGACACCAGCAAGTCATATAGGTGATACAAATAAACTCAAGAACAACTTGGAGACCAGCTTAATTCAGAATGTGGTTCCATGCAGGTATTTGAACATATCAGCAATCAGGGAATGGGATACTAATATTGTAGCATGATGGCACGAAGTACCTGGTCACTGGCATTCTTCACATCAGCAATTCCTTTGAGACAACAGGGAGGTGATATAATATCTCCTCTGCACTTGGAGGCCAACTCCACGTAGAATCTAGTTCGGCTAAAAAGACATCAAGATCAAGCCCTCAGATAAACTTCTGGCCAAAGATTTCAACTTAACCCAGGTGGAAAAATGGACCTCTTCCTTTCACAAGCCAAAGCTTCTCTCCAGGCTGCTAGCATGCTAGGGCACTGGAAAGATCTTATATGTTATTCTCACGGTCCCCTTCAAGAATCTGCACAATAAGATGGCCGGCTGGCAGACCACCCTAGTTACCTGTGGTGTAGACTCCCATGCCTGTAGACGCACCTACTGCAGACATTATATTCCAAGTTCTTTGGGGAATAGGGCAAAAATGTAACCAGTGATGATTCTCTTTTCCTCATCCTTCCCTCCCTCTAACCATTCTCTTTTCAGGTCTATCACCTTTCTCTTCATACATGCCAATCCCTCCTAAAGTTCATTCTGCATCTTACCACTAGATAATACTCCCAAAACTATTGCTTTCATCCTGCTTCTCATCAACATTTTTTACCTAAATCTTAGGTCCATAAAACATTAAACAGTTTACAGAGTGCATATATTATACAATTTAAACTATAATTTGACTTAGAACTAATAGTAGCAATAGCAATAAAATGATATATTGAGTACATACTGCATTTCAGACACCACGTTAAGTGCTTTACATTCACAAAGATGGTTTAGAATAAAGTTGAAAGCATCATGTTAAGTTCAGTCAACACAAATTAGCTTTGTAATCTCAACAAATTACTTAATATTTCAAATTCCTTCAATTTCTTCCTCTATAAAATAGAAATGCTGCTAGTACCTATCCCAAACCATTTGGAGAATTAACTGATGTAAAACTCTAAATGAATGTCTGGAACTTAATAAACAAGAAATGCATCTTATTAGTTGTTATTGATAATACCACTTTTTCTTTTTTTATTTAATGAAGAAGATCACTGTAATATAGGTGAGGAAACTAAAGCTCAGGGAAGTTAAGTAACTTGCCTGAGATCATGCAGCTGGTAACTGGCTGAAAAAGGGTTAATAAATGGATCTACTACAGATGTAGACCTGAAATAGCACACTAGTGATTCTTGTCTCAGGTGGCACCTCAAACAGTTGCTCCATTTCTTTAAAACCACAGATGCCTGCGTGTGGCCCATGAGACTTTCATTCATTGATCTACTGCACTGCACATAGGTGGGTTGTTATCATCCCTGGGTTTCACAGGTAATGTTGATGACAGCTGAACAGAGTACACTGCCTCTCACCTACAAAAGAATAGCAGAGTCCTCACGATGCTGTGATGAGAATGCAATGAGAACAAGTGTGTGAAAAGCACCTATCAAGTGTTGGTCTCTTTCAGTGCCTGCTGAATATAAAGAAATCTCTGAAGGTAATCATTTTCCTAACTAATAAAAGAAAGGACAAATAAGATCCTTAACATAGTTGCCACAAAGGTAATTCCTGTTTGGTGGGCAAAAAGCATGGCACCTGGCAGAAGAAAAACTCATGGAAAGCCACTAAGCAGGTAAAGAGGTTTTGTGTAAGTTATACTCTGAGAAGTTTGTAGAAGGTGTTCAGAAGCAATTGCTCCTGTTTAAAGCAGAAATCCCTGAGGCATAGCTCACACTGCAACTCCAGCTAATTTTCCATCAAGAACTGGAAGCTTTGTTGATTCTGCCCTTTCCTCACATCCAGGAGCTGACCCATCAATTCAGTCCATCTTTCTCTTCTTTGTTTCTAATTCTTCTACTTTGAATCAAGCCTTTATTAGCTTCTTCTCTGAAATATCCTAATTTCCAAGCATGTTCCTGAACCCATCAATTCTACACACATAGCATATGCATTCTTCAAACTCTTTTTCCTAACTAACTCAAGCCTCCTTAGTTTCCCATGCAAAGATCTTCAAGACCTGGCTCTAGCACTAACTTTCTTGTTCTCTCTTTCCATTTATAGTCTGTGCTTTCCCACTTCTGTGCTTTTGTCTATATTGTTACATCCACTTAGTGTTCTCTAACACCTTTTCACATGTCCAAGTTCTGTCCTGCTCTCAAGGTTTAGTTCCATTGCCAGTTTCTCCACAAAACCTTCCCGGCTATCACAGGCAAATGTGATTTCCCCTACCCAGAGCTCAGGAAGCACACTATTTAAACATTTATACTGATTTTATGACATGTACCACTCATAACCTTATCTTTACAAACACCTTATCGTGCATAATATTGCCATCTTTGGATTGTCCTGATACAGATTAAGTTTTGCATATTTTACCCTTCTGCCTCATTAGAAAGATGCTTTAGAAGAGGAAAAGAAAAGAAAAAGTGAGATCCACCTCTTGTAGAAGAAGCTGGGTGGGTGGGTGGAACAGGAATAATACACTCTGGAAACACCAACTCACCATTTCTACCCTAAGGGAGAAAAGAACCTGAAATCACTAAAAGCTTCATTAACAAATATTGATGTGACATTGTCCTTGGAAAGAAGGCAGAACCAAGTCTTTTATTTTCTAAGTTTCAATTGGAGCACCCAGGACTAGGAACGTAGGCACCCGACCATGAATTGACAGATGTTCATTCCAGTTCCGTCCCACTCTCTGATGCTGTTTCATGGCCTGGGAAGTGACAGTGCCAATGAGGTGAAAAAGAGCAGCTACAAAGAGGCATCATCCCAATGTACCTGCCATTGTCCTCAACAGAGAACCCAGCTCAGCACCCAGGTTCTAGTCTCACATTTCCCAGACCTGCCCCTGGAGTTTCAGGAAAGAATGGGCCTTAGCATCTCTGGGACCTTGCTCAGGCTCTGCATAGCAAACCTGCCTCCTCAGGGCACTTATATACACTTCACAAGGTCAATATAAAGGAGACTGACAGTGTGTCTTTAGTCCTAGGGAACTGGTGGTCAGAACGGTAAAGGAGGTTATTTTAGATTTGCTGCTATTCCTAACAGGTGAGAAGATAGGTGCCAATCATTTTATCCTGCGAGTGGACTGGAACCCAACAGCAACACTCCTGAAACATTGATGGAGGGAACACCCCTGTTACAATAACAACACTGATGGAGCACATGGTCTATGTCTTGTTCACAGAGGCTCCATTGCACTTTGAACACAGGTGTTCATACTTAGTGAATAAAAGTTATAGAGTTAAGTTTTGGTAATTGATGTTTTATTTCCTTAGATATGCAATTGACATCACTTGAATTTTTTCCAATAGATATACATAACAGGTCTTATGTGATAAGATATTGCAAAAGTACTATCTTTTCAATGACTCCAAATATTATTTACACATTCATTCATTTAATAGAAATACATGAAATACTAATATATATAAAGAAGCATGCTAGATACTAGAAAAACAGAAATTAAAAACCACAGCCCATCTGCGAAGAAAATTACACTATATTTAGATATCCATTCACCAAAAATCCATACATTCAACTTCTATTCATTTATTTTTTAAAAAGTAGTGAGCATCTGCCAGTCTATCAGACACCAGGTAGGCACTGGGCTACACAGTCCTGCCCTCAAAATTGCTACTGAGTAAGTAAGGAAAAAAAAAATGTTATTGTCAATTTCATGAGCACTGTGAAGGAAACAAGTAAGATAAACTAATAGAAAATAGATTGGTGAGGGAAGGCTTCCATGAAAAGGTGAGGTACTGGCTGATATCTGAGGATCAAGAAGTAATCATTTATGAGAAAGTTGTTCCTGATAGAAAGAATAGTGTGTTAAAGGCTTGAAGGTAAGAAATACCTTCCACATCGATGAGCTGGGGCCACAATGGTAAATATAGACACAATAAGATACAACAAGTTTCTGCTCTCATGGAACTTGCAATCAGGTGAGAAAGACTGATACTGAATATATACTTACAGGTGAATTGAGGGTCTTATGATAGGGTGATATGGGTATATGTAGCAAGTGGATTTTACCTAGCCTAGAAGGATTAGGGAGTCCTTCCTGGGAAACTGATATTTAAACTAAGTCTTGAAAGACATCATCTCCATTGGGTGGGACTGTCCAAAAAGAGCGTAGAGTCAGGATCTGTTGTTTGTAGTGTCTCTGGATGAGGAGACAGGTATATCTGTTATTTCAGAGGAAGAATTTTCAGGAATTAATGGACAGTATGGATTTGGTAGAGGATGTAGGAAGCTTTGAGACACTGAATAAAGAAAGGAGTTGGAGAAGCACATTTGAGCCTGAAAAGCTTATCTAAGAATTAGTCAACCTTTTAATTTTTGTCATGAGGTTACTATTTTATACTTTATCTCTCTTTTCCACCTCTGAAGCCATGATATTATTTATGTATTTTTACTTCTTTTCAAAATTGCTCCCACTGGGGCATTTAGCTTCCTCTCCTTTGTTTCTTTTCACTCAAGAGTATACCTCCTTGGGGAGAAAAAAATGGAGAAGATTTAATGAGAAATTATATATGTCACAAAACAGCTACATATCTTCCTCCAAAGGCTTCTAAAGTTATTTTGAACCCAGAACATTTCTGATTTTTTTCTGTCCACAGCATCAGGCAGGGATAAAAGCAAGAAAAAGTTTACAAAGGCATTCCAAATTTCACTTGAAAGCACAATTGTAGAAAAGAAAGACTATAATGTTTATTGTTTTTCTAGAAGCTTTACCAAATGATAGAAAGTCCATATGATTATTAATCACATTTTTACCATTTTCACAATAGATTAGATTGTCAAAATACCTTAACTGTACAATTTCAGAAATTGCTGCTTTAAATATAATTTTTGACATGACAAATGGTTCATGACCCATGGAACTTGCAACGCACTGTATTATATTAGCACAGCTAAAAACAGCTTAAATATTGTATGGAAATATGGAGCCTAGTGTCTCCTTTTTGAAACCTTCCTGTTTTCCCTGGAAGATCTGGTTAATCTGAACTCAGCCCTCTATTACAAAAGTTATAATTGATGGTAATCATAGTTCACATTCCTACCTCCCTCACCAAACTGAGCACTTCAAAGACAGGGACTACTTCTTATTTTTCCTTGTAACCACAAGACTTTGCATATCTAGGTGCTCAAAGATATATTTGTGCAGTAATAAATGTGAGTGAAGTTATTAAGACTAACATACCATTGAGGTCATCAAAGATTGGACCTTTGCTTTAATAGCATATATAAAACATAAAGGGGGATGTTCATTTAGAGAAACAACCCCCATGCCCGCAAGTGAGCCAGCATCCAAATACCCCCTTGGCCTCTTTGACACCTACTTCTTTTGAACATTTACCTTCGACATATTCACTCTCATAATCCAGTGAGTCTATAAAGCATAGCCATGTTTAAACATCTGGAATTTATCACACTGGTTCTGTTAATCAAAGTTCTGGAGATCAGTTCCAGATGTTGACTAACTAAAGTTACACAAGCATTATTCACATTTTTAAATACAATCAGACCTAACTTCCCATATTTTGAAAATAGTGTTATTTGTATAGGTCGGAGTTACATTCTGCATCATGTTTAAAATTAACTCTCATTTGAGTGCAGATATAAGGTTGACAGTATCATCCTAGAAGTGAACAGATATCATCAAAAATTCAAGATATACTTTTGGAAATCATACATTTAGTCACATTAGCTAAAGATCTTATGAGAAGGAAAAAATGACTATTATCCAAATGTTGAGAAGGAAAACAATGAGTATTATCTAAGTGTTCACTATTTGCTAAATGCTGTGATAGTGATGATGGCATGCACATGAATTATCTTCTTTATATCTTCTTTAATTGATTTACACCTTCTTTAATTGACTTAATTCTTATAAATCCTGTCTGAAAAAGAAATATCTCCATTATACAAATGAGTAGATATAGGCTTATAGAAGTTAATTACATAGTTGAAAATCATATGCTTAGCAACTGAACTGAGAGTACAGTTGAGTTATTCTGACCCCACGTCTAGTACTCTTTCCATGGGCTGCTTTTCCCTGCAGTCTTGGACAATGTGAGCCAGAAGGATGGATTTAGAAAAAAGAAAAAAAATTAATTCTATCCTGCCCAGAAACTGTTTTTCCAAGAAAGACCATAAATGTAAAGTCTAGGTCTCCTTTTCAGATATAATTATTTAATTTTGTCTCTATTTTATTAAAATAACTAGTTTATCTGATCTATAACAAAAGTGAATTTTCATGAAACCCCAAAATATCTGACATATGAGGAAAATAAAGTGATTCAATTCCAATTTGAGATGTTGCAGGGCTCTAGAGAAGGCAGTGTGCTGCAAGTCAATTATAATATTCTTTCATCAATACTAACCAATTGGGCCCGGCTAGATAGCTCAGTGGATAAAGAGCGCGCTGTGGTACCACATGGGAGGCCCCGGGTTCGGTTCCCGGGGACCTCTCCGAGCGGGCAGATGGCCTTGAGAAGGGCAAGCTGCCGTGGGCAGGGCAGAGCCACCGTGGGCAAGGCAAAAAGCCGCCACGGGCAGGGCGGAGCCCCCACGGGCATGGCAAAGTCACCCGTGAAAAAGCGGAGCTGTT
>PVKH010020910.1:0-14473 GCA_004027955.1 Chaetophractus vellerosus | reverse complement strand
GGGGGTGGGCATTTGAATATGTGTAGACAGGGGAATTCTTAGAACCATACATACATACCCAAGAAAAGATGCTTGCACATAAAGGATCAGGGTAGATTTTACACTTTGATCTGGAGCTATCTCCATGAAAAGATAAGCTCTGAGTGAGAGCACTCACATAGATCAATCTGCAAAGACTGGGGAAAAGGGTTTTCTTCCCCCACCTTCTTATTGTTTGTTGAGCTCCTTGCCGTAACACTAGCTGGAAACAAGCTTAAGGAACCAAATGACTCAGAGATGTAAGTTCCAGCAAAAACACACTAAAATGCCAGGTTGCAACAAGAGATTACAAAACATACAGAGAAAAAGGAAATGATTGCCCAGGCAAAGAAGGTTAAAATGATTAATGAAGAGAATCAGACCTGGACATACCAGACAAACACTTTTAAAAAATGGTCCTAAATCTGCTCAAAGAGTTTAGTAGTTTGGCATTTACGAATTCCAAAAATAGATATTGGATTTTGTTTGTAAACTGGTCTGTTCCTCTGGGCGTGATTAAATTATGATTAGGACTTTGATTGGGCCACATCAGTAGGGCATTGATTTGCCACCCCTTGGTGGGTGGGAACTCACAGATAAAAGACATGGCAAAGGACAGAGTTGGAATTCTGATGTGGAGTCTTGAGCTGGAACCCTGGGAAGTAAGCAAACAGAGGATCTTAGTCGTGAGGAAAGAGAGAAGGCCCCGAGAAGGGAAACAAGCCATCTACTTAATAGTCTATAGCTGGTCTTGTGTAGATAACACAGCAGCTGAGCCCAGAGAGAGGCAAGCCCTGGGAAGAGAGGAACCCAGGAAGGCTGAACCCTTGCAAACTTCAGCCTTGCTCCAACACGCAGCAATAGACTTTGGTGAGGGAGGTAACTTGTGCCGTATGGCCTGGTAAATGTAAACATCTACCCCAAATAAATACCCCTTATAAAAACCAACTGATTTCTGGTATTTTGCATCAGTACCCCTTTGGCTGACTAATACAAAGAGCTAATGGAAAACATGGACAAAGAACCAAAGAAAATCAGGAAAAGTATAGATAAACACAAAAAGGAACCAGAGATGAAGACCACAGTAACAGAAATTAAAAATTCCCTGGAGGGCACAATAGCAGATTGGAGGTGGAAAGAATTAGGAATCAGTGAACTTGAAGATAAGAAAATTGAAATCATCCACTATGAGGAGCAGAAAGAGGGAAGAATGAAGAAAAGTGAACAGAGACTGAAAAACCTGTCAGACAATACCAAACATACCGATATACAGATTGTGTGAATCCCAGAAGGAGAACAAAGAGAGGAAGGAACAGAGAGAATATTCAAAGAAATAATGGCTGGAAACGTCCCAATTTTAATGAACAACATGAATATATACATCCTGATACTCAACAAACTCCAAACAGGATAAATCCAAATAAACCCACACTGTGACAAATTATAAGCAAACTGTCAAATGCCAAAGATAAAGAGAGAATTCTGAAAGCCACAAGACAGAAGCAATCTGTCGCATGCAAGGGAGATTCAATAAGATTAAGTGCCAATTTCTCATTGAAACTATGGAGGCAAGATAGCAGTGAGATGACATATTTAAAGAGCTGAAAGTAAATAATTGCCAAACAAGAATTCTATATCCAGAAAAACCTGTCTTTCAAAAGTGAGGGAGATAATAAGACATTCCCACATAACCAAAAGGAGTTCATTACCATTAAACTGGCCCTACAAGAGATGCTAAAGGGAGTTTTGCAAATTGAAAAGAACTCTAGACTATATGTTGAAGCTACATAAAGAAATAAGGATCTCCAGTAAGGGAAATAAAATGGCTAAATATAAATACCATTTTATTGTATTTTGGGTTTATAACTCCACTTTTTACTTCCTAGAGGATGTAAAAGGCAAATACATAAAATGAAATGATAAATCAGTAGTTTTGGGCTCATAATGTATAAACATGAAATTTGTGGCAAGAGCTACATAATGGTGTAGACAGAAAGGCATAGGAACATAGTTTGCATATATCATTAAAGTTAAGTTAGTACCTAAGCAAATAAGAATGTAATACATTTGGAAAAATCAAAGTCCCATGGTAATTACAAAGAAAATATTAGAGAATATGCACACTCATAGAGGCAGAAAACAGAGAGAGTGCAAGTTGCCAGGGGCAGAAGGACAGGGAGATGGGGGTGTTAATGCAAAATGATGTAGGGCTTCTGTTTGGGGAGATTGGAAAGTTTTAGTAAAGGAAGGTGGTAAGGGTACTGCAACAGTATAAATAGGAGCAATCGCACTGACTAGTATTCTTGGGAGTGGTTAAGATGGGAAAGTTTATGTTGTATATATGTTTCCATGATTAAAACGAAAAAAAAAATTACCAAATAAAGAGACAATGTCAAATGTGATACATGATTCTGGACAAGAGCTAATAATGGAGTATAAAAGGATAAAAGAACATCTGTAAGCATTATATCAGTGTTAAATTTCTTGAACTTTTAAATTGCATATACAGTGGTTAAATAAGTGAATATTCTTTTCTTAGGAGAAAGAAGCACATGGCATTATTAAGTGTTCAAGGAGCATGATATATACAACCTACACTCAAGTGTTCAGAAAATAGATTAATATAAAGACAGATGGGTAGATAGATTGATACAGCAAATGTGACAACAGGTTAAAACTGGTGGATCTGCATATGCAGAAATAGGAGTATGTTGGAGTTCTCTGTATAGGGCTTGTATTATTTTTGTGACTACCCTGTAAGTTTGAAAGTATTTCACAATAAAAAGTTGGCGGGGGGGGGGGGGGAAGGCAAAGGTCTATAAATGTCTTCATGAGTAGATTGCTGTTGGGATACACTAAGGCTTTGAGACAGGCCCTTGCTACAAGGTAGAGAATTACCATCAAATTCCAATCTTTAAATCACTTCAAGGATAGAACCCATGCCCAGGGACCCAGGAAAAATTTTCCTGGAACCTCAGAAAGAATTAGGAAGCTCTTGAAGCCCAGTAATTGCTCTACACAGTGGACCACACCATCTCATTATCCTCTGAAGCTTATTGAAGTTACATATGCAGTAGGAGCTGGTTGCAAGATGAATCAAATAAAATTGTCCTTGGAGAAATCATACATATGTATTAACTAAGACTTTAAAAACGGCTTTGATAATAACAAACCACCAGGTTGAATTGTAGATGAATTCGTGTATAGGAAGAATTCAATCTTTTATCATCATTCACAAGACAATATTAAAACTAGAGTGAAGGTAAGTATCTAAGCAGTTGATTACTCTGTCTTCATTAAAATGTGATATTTTCTTCATTTAATGCACATTTTTGTTTCATGATGGTGCATTATTTTTAAGTGTATATAAAAGGTGCTATATGTGAAAATAGTAGTTATAACTATTATCTAATTAGCATACCTAGTTAAAAAAAAGAGCAAAACAATACAACTAAACAAAAACCTTGCATCTAGAGTACAAAGGAAAAGAATGACAGCAACAAGTTTACAGTAGAAAGAACAGGAAAAGAAAAATGAATCTGAACTTCTTGAGAGCAGGGATTTTATTTTATTCATTTAAATTATTGGTTTAGCAAGGTGCAAAGTGGATGCTTAATAAATGTTGATTGGCTTGAACAGTTTGTTGAACCAAACTGGTCATCACTGAAGGAAAGAGGAGGGTAAGAAGACTCAGAAGGAATATATTAAGGGCTGCATTAGTTAGGGTTCTCTAGGGAAACAGCATCAACAGGAGATATGTGTCAACAGTATGAGATTTTATAAGAGTCTCTCACATGACCGTGGGGAGGCACAAGTCCAGGTTCCGCAGGCAGGCTGCAAACCTGATGAAAGTCCAATGAAGGTCCTTGATGCGTTTCCGGGAGATCTTGGCTGTCCAAACACTAGCTGGGAAATTCTCCCTGAATGCCAAAATCACTTCCCCTTTTAAGGCATTCAGCTGATTGGATAAACTGTCACTCCTTGCTGACAGCAATCTCCCTGACTGATGTATATGTAATCAGCTATCTATGCAGTAAACTTACTGGTGACTAAAGTCCATAAATATCCTTGTATTACAATTAGCCCAGTGCTTGCTTGACCAAACAACTGGGCCCAAATTACCTGGCTGAGTTGACACATTAGCCTAACCATCACAGGGAACCACTGATAACTAGGGCCCACATGCCAAATCCATCCTGTTGCCTGTTTTTGCAAACAAAGGAACCGAGTCATGTCCATTATTTACATATGGTATATGGATACTTTCTCACCACAATAGGAGAATTAACTATCTTTATGGAAAGATCCGTTATGCTCCGCTTGCGGGAGGCTCTGCCCTGCCCGTGGGTGGCTCCACTCTGCTCTGCCCATGGTGGCTTTGCCCTGCCCGTGGAGGCTTTTGCCCTACTCACAGTGGCTCTGCCCCACCCACGGTGGCTTTTGCCATCTCAAGCGGTCCGCCTGCCCGGAGAGGCCCCGGGGACCGAACCCAGGGCCTCCCATGTGGTAAACCAGTGTCCTATCCACTGGGCTATACAGTCGGCCCCCTCATGTGTCTTTAGACAATAGACATAGAGAAGGGATGGTGGTGCCAGATGTGAATGTACATAAATGATGACCATACTATAGTCACATTAAAAAACTTTAGACCCACACAGTGCTGAGCTTGAATCCTTGGTGAGGGGCTTTTAAGCTGTGATATTTGGGACAAGTTTCTTATGTTTTGACTATCCAACTTCTCTTCTAGAAAACATGGATGCTCATGGCATAGCTTTTTTTTTCAGGAGGATTAAAGGTGATAATATATTTAAATTGCCTGGTTGATAATTGTTCAATAAACATATTTTATTGTTTCATAAGACCAGACAGGTAATTAGATTTCTAGTGGGCCTTTACTTCCTGGGCTCTCTCCAATGATACTTAGGGAGGAACTGGCTAGTTGTTTCAAGATCTCTATTAAAAATTGTGCTGGTTAGGCTAATGTGTCAACTCGGCCATGTAATTGTGTCTAGATGTTTGGTCCATCAAGCACTGGGCTAATTGTAATACAAGAACATTTATGGACTTTGGCCACCAGTGAGTTTACTGGGTGGATGGCTGATTACATCTGCTTCAATCAGGGAGATTGCCTTTAGCAATGGGTGAGGCTTTTATCCAATCAGTTGAATACCTTAAAAGGGGAAGTGATTTCAACATTCACAGAGAATTTCCCAGTTAGTCATTGGACAGCCAGCTTCTCCCAGAAGCTCATCAAGGACCTTTCATTGGATTTTCATCAGAACCCCTGGTTTGCAGCCTGCCTGCGGAACCTGGACTTGTGCCTCCCCACGGACACGTGAGAGACTCTTATAAAATCTCATATTCTTGATAGATATTTCCTTTTGATTCTGTTTCCCGAGAGAACCCTGACTAATACAAAAATAAAACTTAGTTCTTTGCATGTTGGTTTCTAACCCTCTGTCATCCTCAAAAACAACAATTCAATCTCAAAACTGTTCAACAGAAATCCAGGTGATTTGTTACAAAGGTCCTTGGCTTTGGAATTAGGAAACTAGTCTGGATCCAATGTCAAAATGTCAAATAGATTTTTTTTAAGTGGGTGTTGCATTCTCTATTAAAAACATGTAATAAAATCATAGAAATTAAAACAGCATGCTATTGCTATAAGAATAAATGGTTTAATAGAAGTCCAGGCATACATGTATGTATGTACGTGTGTGTTTATGTGTGTCCAAATAAATAAGAAAAATTAAGCATTCAATAAATATATTGCTGACAACTAACCATTTGGAAAAAAAAAATGAGGTTATATTCCAACATCTTTTCATATACAAATTGTTTAAAGAGTTATTATTTTAATAAATAAGCATTAGAAGAAAATAACGTAACTTTATGTGAGAGTCTGGAAGGTTTTTCAAACAAGTCATATCCCTCAGAACTAAAAAAGAAAAGGATAGATAAAAGACTTTTTATTGTGAATGCATTCGACCACAAATACAATCAGCTGATTATAAGTGTAAATCCTTTTACAAAATACCCTCACAGTAATTATCAGGCCAGTGCTTGCTTAACAAACTGTATACCACAACTTTTCCAAGTTGACAGATGAAATTAACTAACACAGTATGTGTGTGTGTGTATACATATATGTGTATGTGTATACACACACACATATATATATATATACACACACACTCAACTTTATAATTTCGGTACTCTTTCTTTTTTAGCGTCATTTTGCAAATAATAAAACCATGTCACAGAGTGGTTATATAACTTGCTCAAGATCACATAACTGCCAAGTAGCAAAGTTGGGATTTGAATCCACCTGTTCTCAATCCAGAAACATACCCTTAACACCACCATGTCATCCTGCCTCCACAATAAAAAAAAGGTGATTCTTATTTTATTTTTATAATGTGAAAACTAAAGCAGAGGATAAAGATCTTGCCCAAGATCACATTCCCATAGGTGGCAAAATTGTAACTTGCAGGCAGGTTGGTTCCAGGGTCTATTTCCTTAACTGCTATCCTCTATGCGCTGTTGGTATGAAAAGTAACAAAGGTTTTGGGGAGGAAAACTTTCCAATTTAAATTGCCATACATTGTTGACTCTACAATTCCACTTCTAGAACTCTATCTAATGCAGATGCTCATGTGCAGTATAGTTTTGAATAATAAAAATGAGCTTAGAGTAAGAATTGACTTAATATCCAGCAAGAGGGGAATGTTAAATAAATTATGGTCTATCACATTAAGAAAAGCTAGAAAAACTATTCTAAGTATATTATGAAAGATTTTCAATTACCAAAAGCTAGCTGTAAACATCAAATGGGTTATGATCCCATTACTGTTAAAAATTAGATACTTGTACAAATTGGAAAATTATACAACAAATTAATATTTGTAGATATCTTTATGGAAAATGTGGGATTATGGGAGGGAGTAGAAAGGAAATTTCATAATTTTCATTATATACTTCTTTTTTATTGACTTACAAATAAAATATATTCATAAATAAATTATAGTATCTTAATATATATTTATAAACTTGCACACTACTTACATTTCATGGTGATCTTTCTTTATAAATGAACCAAGTAATTTAGTGGAGTCACTTTTTGCTTGTCTAGGGTGTATAACCCTAATATATATAAATATATTAGAGAATATAAGACCACACACATTCACAGAGCTCTCATTTTGAAGTTTGAGATTGAATTTGGAGGAAAAAACACTCGCATTTTCATTCAGATACCCCATATAGTATATTAAACAATTTGAGTAGTTTTTACAAAGTACTTGAAAATTGAAGTAGCTCTTTCTATAACCTGTTCTGCCTATTCAAACTGAAATAACCTCAACCACTTTTTCTGAGCTTGCTAACATAATGCCTGACTTGTTACTGGACTTTGATTATCTTCCATTTGATCTTAATTTTTCCCTACAATAAGTGTGGTAATTCCTTCTGTTTATACCCTGACTCTTATTCCATCGCCTCTGAGAACTGAAAGACATGTTAATCACCTCTCCCTCTAAGCCCAAAATAGAACAGCTAACCCACAGGAGCTGCTCTTTACCACTACACAACAAATGAATTCTCTCAGATCTTTCCTCCCATGACACATACCTTAACATCATGCCTCACTGAACTCTTTGTGGTTTTACGGAATATTATTGAACTCATGGGCCAAATGGAACTGCAGGAGTAAGGAAATAACTAGTTACCTCTGTTCTCAAGGCAATCATCCCTGATATGCTCCTGAGTTTATTATGTTCTAAAGGACATATTTCATTTCTTTAATGATGAAAACAGAAAAAATCTTGTTCCCAAATCTTTTTCCCATTGCCACTCTAAAGTGAGTTTATTTTGCTTGGCATAAAATATCTTGCAGAGAACTGTGCTCCTCAATTAAACTTACCTTCAAGGTCACTCAATAACTACCCCTTGGCTAAGGTGAAGGAAGTTCATAGAGCCAGTGTTTTTTGAACTAGTATCTTGATTCACACAGTGAATGTTCATAGCAAATCTGCTTGTGAACTTAAATAAACACAAGTCAGTTTTCTCAGCTCAGAGAAGGGAGCATAACAAGATCAGAGAATTAGTTTGAGGATGATTGCTGGAGTCAGGTTCTCTGGGTTTGAATTCTGACCCTATCATCTTCTAGCTGTTTGATTTTAGGCAGTTACCTAACTGCTCTTGCCTCTGTTTTCTTCACTGTAAGATTGAGATTAGAAAAAGAACCAAATTCACAGTTTTGTTGTGAGGATAAGAGATAATATATGTGAAGCCTTAAGAATAGTGACTTATACTAAAGGAATGTTGGCTCTATGTAGTAAAGAGTTTAACCTTGCCCCCAAAAGAGGCCAGCCTTTGTCCTCAGTTTCTGGGAGGTAATCTCTAAGCTTTACCTTATAGGAGACTCTTTGTTTCTCTGGGGGCCTTGAGTCATGGTAAATAGTCTAATAGTGTGATGTAGTATGGAGGCTCACTATGCCAGAAAGATCAACAACATGATGTAGGGAGGCGGATTTGGGGATTTGGATCACATGATACCTGCAGATGGGGATGCTGAAGTCTACCATGTGGACAACAAATCAATCAACTGTGCTATGTGATGGAGCTCCAATAAAAACTATGGATATTGAGGATCGGGTTAACCTCCTCAGTTGGTAATAATCCATGTGTATTGTCACACCATAATTCTGGGGAAGTAATGCATACTGATTCCATGGGGAGATGACAACTAGAAGCTCTGCATTTGGTATTTCCCTGGAATCCACTCTATGCAATTCTACTTCATTTCCTTGAAATAAACCATAACTATGAGTATTAATAGCATTCTGTGATTTCCGTAACCCTTCTAGAGAAACTAAGAGTGTTTGGGGAACCTTCTCAAACTTACAGTTGGTATCAGAAGTGAAAGTGGTCACTTGTGGGGACCAATTCCTCTAATTGTACAATTGACTAAACTCTTGCAGTTTTCATAAACATGTTGGCATTAGCATTTAACTCCTTTCGTGTAAAGATTTATAAAACACACACACAAAATTTGGCCAGTTGATTTCTAGGCAAAAAGAAGGAGCAGTTATGGACTGGGGGTAGGGTGGAGAAAAAGAGCTTTTAAATGGCTTTAGGTATTTTTGCCTTTTAAGAGAAAAAAAAAAACAATCAAAGAAACCTGACAATGAATCATTCATGGAAAATAAAGAGCTAATGTAACACCACGTTGAAATTGTTTTTATTTTACTAATTATGTTGTATACTTTTTAAAGGCCACATTAAACTTAACCGAGATATTTATATTAGATCACTTTTATTTTCCATCCCTTTTGCATCACCTCTTAGATTGGTTTCTCTACTTAGTTAAAAACTTCCTAGCACATTTTTATGGGGTTGTTTGTTGAACAAACCCTTTGAGAACTTATATGCTTAAGCATATTTTAATGCACTTTCCCATTTAAGTGAAAACTTGACCGGTTTTAAAATTCTAGATTCAATATTTTCCTTCAATATTTTCAAAATATTCTATTGTCTTTTCTTTTTCTCTTTGACAGGAGTGATTCCCTCTGTCTCTCTGAGATTTATCTTAAATATTCTTGCATTTTACTATAATGTATCTAGTTGTGGCTTATTCTGTTTATCTTCTTTAAGTAATTGAATATAGATTTTCATTATTTTTTTTTCTTTCTTGAATTCTGGAAAACTTATCTCCATTGATTCAAATATTTCTTCCATTTCTTATTTTAATTTTTCTGTATTTTGGCACTTCTACTTCTATTTTCCATATCTCATAGCTCTTCCTTTTATATTTTCCAGTTTCTTTTCTTGCTACCTCTGGATGAGTTCTTCAACATAATCTTCCATCTCACTAATTCACTCTTTAGCTAAATCTTCTTTTATTAATCATCTGTTGTATTCTTCATTTCAACTCTTATTATTTTCGTATCTGATTATTTCCATTTTTTTCATAGTTCCTTATTCTTCATTCATAATCCCAGCATCTCCCTCACCTCTATAATAATAATTTCTTAGTTTACAGGATTGTTAGGTCCATCACACTTTGTATATATTGTCCAGATTATTAACTCTTTTTTGAGGACACTGTCCCTTTCAGAGTGCCCAGTTATTGTAGCTCATGAGCTCCCATTCATCTGTGAATGTGGCTACCCTCTTTAGCAGTGTGTACTGGGAGAAGGCCAACGTCCGGGTCATACCCGTGCCTGTGTCTGTCCTGTTGAAGTCAAGCAGAACAGAAGGAAAAGCATCAAGGTGGGGTTCCAAAACACCACAAAGTCACTATTGACCACACCCCTTTCTTGCTACCACTCACATCAACTTGCCCATTCAGAGTTTTCCTTAAAAGCACCTAAGAAGAAGCGGTATTAGAAGCAGAAGTTATAGGTTTTAATCCATCAGCCCTGGTGGCTTGGCAATTGGGGTAAAGGTGGAGGAGAAAATAATTGAGGAAAATTGGTCAGTGGCTCCTGTTTCCATTGGCACTTCATTCTAGTAGGATGTCTGCACTGTGCTAATAGTATACCAGAACAGCTACAAATGTTACTGCTGCTTTCTGTTGTGAAGGGGCAGGGAACAATTTTCCAGTCATCATGGGTAAAGGCAAGAGCAGAATTTTAAACATTTTCCTGCACCTATGTTCCCACTATTGCCTTTTTCCTAGGTTGCACCCACCTACTCTCTCCAGCACACACAAATTCAAGGTCATCTTTAGTCACACCACGGTTTTCTCAATTTGAGGTTTGTTTTTTGAAATCCTTCTTTTACTCTCACATTTATACTTTTTCCAGTTTGATTTCATAGGAGAGGTAGGGGTAGTCAGTGTGATGGTTTGAAGCTGTATGTACCCCCAGAAAACATGTTCCTAAATGTAATCCATCGCTGTAAGTGTGAACTCATTGTAAGTAGGACCTTTTGATGTGCTTACTTCAGTTAAGAAGGTGTGGCCCATCTCAGTCAGGATGGGCCTTAATCCTATTACTGGAGTCTTTTATAAGTGGTATGGAATTCAGACAGACAATGAGAGAAAGCCACAGAGGAAGCAGCCAGAAACGAAAATGAATGGAACCTGAAAGAAAAGGGAGAGACCAGGGGACACCGTCACATGCCTTGCCATGTGACAAGCTAAGGACCAAACATTGCCAGCAGCCAGCTCCAGAACACCAGTCTTTGGGGGAAAAGCATCACTTTAACACCTTGGTTTGGACTTTCTTTTATCCGCAAAACCATAAGGTAATTACCATTGTTTAACCCAGCCCGTTTCATGGTATTTGCTTGAGCATCTAGAAATCTAAAATAGTCAGCAGCCCCTGCTAGTTCTACTCTTGGCAGAAACTAAAATTCTTATATTCTAGTTATACATTTAACATAATAACATAAACCTGAAATCATGCATTTGTCATAGTTAACATACATATCACATAGATTTACCCCTAGAAACAAATGTGTATACGTCTATACTTGCATGCATTGTGTAAATGTTAGGTAAATTCAGTGTACATGTACTAGAACCTCATTCTTTCAATTTAAACATCTTCACTAACAGGGAGCACTTCTAGTCTTTTCTTCCCAGAAGCAAGAAAATTAAACTCAATACAATAATAAACAATTACATCTAAATAGAATTGTAAAGATTCTCAAGGAAATCAATGACAACTTTCAAGAGGCACAGCAATTACCCTCCTATAAAAATGACAAGGAAATGGCTGTTTGCATATTACAAGCAAATGAAAGGATGTGAGATTGTATTGAGTCAGAAAAAAGTTGAGACAAACAAGAAATCCATAGGGGCTTTAAATCGGGAAGTGAAAGTGTAAGCCTATGCAAATTCCAGCAATTTAATGATGTTCTAGAGGTCACTGTTCATTGACATGGTAAATTTAATTTAAAGAATCAAATAATGCAGACTGTGTATGAAACACATGACCATAAAAGGTAATAGCACTAATCATTCATTTCTTTAACAGGTTTCATAGATCAAACAAACTGTAAAGTACTAAACTTCAAATTTTTAAGATTTCAAAAATTATTTGATTCAGTTTGTCAAAAAAATTCCTGCTTATCACATTATGACAGATTTATTACATCTTTAAATTAATTAAATACCTCTTTGGCAACCTCATTAGGGGATCTTATATTTGGTAAAACTAAGCATTTCTTAATAATTTGGGCCTGTATCTCAAACATCATATTGTTTTGTCTTCTGCTCAAATTTTTGATACATTCCATTCGCCTCACTCATATTGTTTAAAATAGAAAAGCTACATCTTGCCTTTTTTAGCCAGAAAGGCAGGGCTGGGAGTAAGAATTACAAGCTCTTAACAGATCATTCTCACACTAATGAAACAAATTACAAAATGACACCTCCCCCAAATATGAAATAAATCAATTGAATCTATTAACCGGGGAATGAAACTAGAATCATATGAGTTCTTTTTCCTGCTATCATTTATATTGCCTAGTTACATCCATTATCAAACCACACAGTCATAATTTACATCCTTAACATGGCCTCAATGCAATTCACATTCCCCATTCCCAATATTATTGCTTTAATTTAGGTCCTCATCAACTTTTTGGGGACAACAGCAATATCTCTCACCTAGTCTTTTTCCCAAGTCCAAAATATACTCCATAGAGTAGCCAGAGTAATATTCTATTTAGTAACATATTTAATGGATCCCCAATTTCCTAAGGAATACAGTTTAAAGTCCTTAGTAAGGATTCCATCATTGCTCCCCTGCTTACATATCTAGCCTCACCTTGCAACAGTCCCTAAACCTGCTCTCCACACCTAAAACAATGAGATGTTTGCCATCCAAAAATATGCTTGTTTAATACTCACCTATTTTCCTTTTACCTGGGGATTTCCTGTTTTTTTTTTTTGTTTGTTTGTTTGTTTCTTTTTTAAAGCATTACCTTCTTTTCTCTTAATGTCAAATACTGACCTCTTTTTCAGACTAGTCTGGATAAAGAGAAGTTCTTGAATAGCTTTACCTCTCTACCATGTTTAACAACAGTTACCGGTCTAGTGCTTAAACTTCATTGTTAATAGAATTTACTAAGGGATCTCATTAAAAAAGTAAATTCTGATTCTGTAGATCTGTGTTACCCTCCCCCAGACTAAAGGTTGCAGGTGAGGGGCTGCAAGTGAATTGTAAGGACATAGATAAGAGAGCTCTGGGTAATTAGAAAAAAATGGCTTTTCCTACGGTGACCTTTGATTCCTTTTGCATCTGTTGCTGAGGCCCTGGGCTCTTCCTGAGCCCCATACTGGTTCCCTCCTCATTCGTGACTTCCCCTCAATTACCACAGGAAATTACTGTTTCATACTCAAATCGAAATCACAAGAGTGACATCAGGAAATAGGCTACATTTGAACTATGAAGTATCAGTGGGACTTCTAGAATTTCTTTATAGTAGCAGCTTAAACACAGTCAACTGGCTTGAGGAGGAGGATAATGGAGGACAGTATTGAAGACTAATTTCTATATTAATACTGGAAAAAAACAAGTCACTATTCTTCCAGATCAAAGAAAAAGGAAGGAATTGGTCAGGATCAAGGAAGCTCCCTCCCCACCCTGAATTTGATGCCATCACTGTGAAATAGGATGTTAGATATAAGAATACATTTTCAGATAGTTGTTAAGATAGACTTAAGCTTTACACAAAAAAAACTAGTGTCTACAAGGTCCTGCACCAAAAAAGAGCCATTTACTTGAAACACAGGTAAGAGGTAGGATCTCCATATTTATCAAACACAATATAGAATGTACTACTAAATTTGAATTTTGGAATTTTGGAAAAAGAGTGAATTATTTTTTAGTATAAGTGTGTGTGTGTGTGCATATATGTATTTATAATCTGAAATTCAAATTTGTCTGGCAATCCTATATACAATCTGGCAATCCTAGTTAAAAAAGGTCAGGTAAAAATATAAGCAACATTCATATAGATGAAAAACATGTATAATGTAAAGGGGCCAGAACATATAAGGAAGGTTTGGAGAAACTCAGTGTATTAGTATGCCAAAATCAGTTCAAAAGGATGCTGATGCAAAGTACCAAAAATCTGTTGGCTTTTATAAAGGGTATTTATTTAGGGGTATAAACTTATAGTAAGAAGCCCCTAAAGAGTACTCAAGGTACCATAAGAAGTATTTTCTCACTTAAATCTGTTGCCACATGTTGAAACAAGACGGCAGGTGATGTCTGCAAGGTTTCAGCCTTCCTTGTTCCTCATAAGGCTCTGTGGGCCCAGATTCTTCTGTGTATCTCAGCTGTAGGCTGGAATAGGGCCCAGGTGCTCTGTTCTCTTCAGCTATAAACTGTCAGGTGAATGGCTCATCTCTCTTCCTGGGGCCACAGGATCAAAGCTGACAAAGTTCTCTCCTCTGGCTTCTATGGAGCTTTCTCTATTCCCATGTGTATCTTCTTCT
>PVKH010020909.1:0-14472 GCA_004027955.1 Chaetophractus vellerosus | reverse complement strand
CCTGTGAATCTGATCTTAGTTGGAAAAAGATCTTTGCAGATGTGATTAAGTGAAGGATCTCGAGATGAGATCATCCTGGATTAACCAGGCAGGCCCTAAATCCATTGACACATGTCCTTATAAGAGACAGAAGAGGAAAAGACACAGAGACATAGGGGAGAAGTCCATGTCACAGATGGAGACAGAGATTGGAGTGATGTGTCCACAAGCCAAGGAATTCCAAGGACTGCCAGCAGCCACCAGAAGCTAGGAGAATGGCATGGAACTGATTCTCTCTCAAAGCCTCTTGAAGGAGCTAATGCTGCTGACACCTTGATTTTGCTGGCCTCCAGAACTGGGAAAGAATGAATTTCTGTTGCTTTAAGCCACGAAGTTTGTGGTTATTTGTTATGGCAGTCCCAGGAAACCCCAATACAAGTTGTATTTTGCTATTGTAAGCTAAAAATCATAACAGAGGGATCAAAACAGAACAGAAACAAGCCTAAAAAATCACCAAATTATGAAAAGATAAAACTAGACCAAAAGCGACAAGTTGTTCTAGATCTTTAAAAGAAACTGCAGCACACTTCACAACTATGAAGAGTTAACAACAGAAGAAAATTCCAAGTAAGTTGAGCCAGCAGCTAAAACAAAGCTGCTGGAAGTTGCTTTGCTCCTGAGACCCCAGCTTTTTAAAGGGTGAGGTGCTAATTCCATATTACAATTGTGTAATGACAAATTGAAGTCCATATATGCAAAATATTCTCTGCTTAACCAATCAGATTATATACAGTCATCAAATAAAAATTCGAGCAGTAGAAGGAATCCCTGCATGTATCCTTCTGTTTTAATATGAAGCTTGTAAAGGAAATAATGCAAATACATCTCGTAGCACATTTGCCTGGCACATATGAAGTGTTGAATGCGTGTGAGTTCCCATTTCCCTGCAGAAAATAGGTGTTCATGGGCAGATTGAAAGCATGTGTCTTAATCATAGTAAGTGTTCTGCAAATATTGGGGATATTAATCTATTTATCCCTTGAATTACCTTGCACTTTTACCACACAGACTATTATGGTGTTTATATCCAAACCATCCAGCCTCTTTTTTTTTTTAATTTATATCCCCCTCCCCCCGCTTTCTGCTTGTTCTCGCTGTGTTCATCTTCTGTGTTCTTCTGTGTCCGCTTGTCTTCCCCCGCTGCAGCGACCCGCCGAGTCAGCTCACTGTGCGGCGGCCTGCCTGCTCGCGGCAGCTTGCCCTGCTTGTGGGGGATTGCCCTGCCCGCGGCAGCTTGCCTTCTCAAGGCGGTCTGCCTGCTCGAGGAGGCCCCGGGAACCAAACCCGGGGCCTCTCATGTGGTAAACTGGCGCCCTACCAATTGGGCTACAGCTGGCCCCGTATCCAGCCTCTTAATGTAAGTTACAAGAGGCCGGTATCTGAAGAGGCTGAGGGATGATATTAGGGCATGCACAGGGCTGATTTTTGAAATTTTCTAAGTCAAAAAGAGTGTGTAACTAGGTCTTCAGTGAATGATGTAGAGAACGGAACCTAACATTTAAAGATTGCCCTGTGCAATCCTGTCCATTTACTCATTTAGCCAAACAGCCCCCTTAGCTAGACGTTTGTTGTGTGTCAATAACTGCACTAGGCACCCAGGGCTTAAAACTGATGCAGGTGAAAGTCCTGAGGAACACTTGAAATAAGACATGTGTGTGGGAATTTATGAATGATTCTAAGATAATAGCGGCAAGGCTGTATGATTTTGTGAACAGACAAAATGGCTATGCTAAGGAAAGTTATAAAAAGAGTAGCATTGGAAAGGTAGAGAGAAGAAAAGCTTTTTGGATGAGGGCTTTCAAATTGGGCCTTGAAGGAATATTAGAAAATGGACTTTTAAGTTGTATGGGCAGATCTGCTAAGGTATTTCATCCCTCCAATCTCCAAGCCTAAAACTACTGCACAGGGCCTAGCATGTTGTATGTGCTTGGCAAATATTCACTTAATGAGAGAGAAGGAAAGAAAGAACGGGTCGTCTCTGGCACCCCCACCCAGACGCCAGGCTCACTTCCCAGTACGTCGTTCTGTGTGTGCCCCTCACCTGCTCTACAACTTCACTGACTCACCACTGCCTCCTAAGAAAGAGTGGAAAGTGATGTGACCACAGTTTCACAGTCAAATAGTCTTGAGTCTGAGTTTCAAATCACCTTCAGCCTGGCCCCCATTCTGTTTCACCTAATCTAATTTCTCTTTTGCAGCTGTACTGTCCTTTTGATATATAAATCTAACCATGTCTCTTTGCTTAAAAATTTTCAGGGACACTCCTTGTGTCCTCAGAATCTGGTTCTGCCAACCTCTCCAGTATCAGCTTCCTTGACTCTCTCCCTTAAACTCCTCATTGTCCGGAAGATGCCTCATTTTCTCTCTCTTCTGGGCCTTCACACCTTCTTGGGATACTCTTCTACCTCAGACCATTCCCCACCTCACCCCGTTATCAAGCTAACTCCTGTGCATCTTTCAGGTCTCAGCTAATGTCATTTCACCTCTGAGGCCTTCCTGGGCTATTAGGCTCACAGAACACCTAGCCTTCTCCATCATGGTGCACTCTAAACTTGATTGTAATGACTCGCTTGTATAACAGTTGTCTGACCTATCTCTCCAGGTGGTGCTGTGAAGGCAAAGAAATCTGTTTGGTTCATGGTTGTCGTCTTTAGTGGCACAGTACCTGGAGCAATGAATGTTTTTAAAAATAAAACATTTTTAAAAATAAATTAATAAGATCTGAAAATCACTAGCTATGTGACCTTGGGCCAGTAACTTTGCCACTCTGAAACTCAATTTTCTGTTTTGTAAAATGAAGATAATAGCTGTATCTTAGACTTTTGTATGCTCTAAAGTACCATAGAAACGCCCACTTTTATTTTATTTTATTTCTTTATTTACTTTTTTAGAAAGCACTGGGGACCAAACCCGGGCCCTCCCATGTGGGAAGTAGGTGCTCAACTGCTTGAGCCACATCCACTCCCTTAAATGCCCACTTTTAAAGGCCATCTATGAGTAAACTCTCACCAGTCTTTGCATCTTATCTCTTGCTTCACCCATTAATGTATGGTTGGCACCAAACTGGACTTGCTTGCTTTTTCCTGAACAAGCCCTCTGCTTTCCCATCTTTGGACAATTGTTCATGCTGTTCTGTCTGCCTAGATTTCCTTTCTCCAATCTCCCCATTTCCCATTCCCTCTATCCCAGCTCCATGAAGTCTTCCTTGATTGTCCTAGTCAAAAGTTACCCCTCCCTTAAATTTTTTTTTTTAACATTTTGGCATTTTATCGTACCCTCATCTACAACATGTTTTACTTTCAACATTGTATTATAGTTATTTATCTACAACTTCTAGAATAGCAGACTCTAGAGTTAGTCTTGTTGGGTTCATATCCCAGATCCACCTGTTCACTAGCTATGTAACCATGGGTTGGTCCGTGAGCCTGTCTAAACCTCATTTTCTTTATCTGTAAAATGGGGATAATAATAACACATAACCCATAGGTTATTTGAGGGAGACATTAAATGAGATTATGTAAACAGATCATTTAGCACAGTGCCAGGCAAATGACCAACAATGATGTATTCAACATAATCAATGTCTTCATCATTATATATTATCTTCTCCTCAATTAAACTGTGAGCTCCTTGAGGTCAAAGACTATGTTTTTATATATATTTGCATCCCCTATTACATTTAGCACAGTGCTTGGTCCCAGAGTTAGTGTCGAATAAATGTTTGTTGAATGCAGACATAAATAATATAGTCAAATATGACTTAAAACAATGAATTTTTCTTCTGCTATAGTATGATGAAACTTTACTACATTTTTTGTCTTTTTAGTAACTATTTTTCCTGTGGATTTCCCCAATGAGCATGAACATTTTGAAATAGTATGTAGTAGAATAGGCCCACTATGTTGCCATCAGTCTGGAATTTGGAAAATTACAAGCAGAATTAAAGAACAGTATTAGAATTATTTATTCTTTCTATGCCTCTTTATTGCATTCATTTTGGGGGAAATTATCTATTCTTGTTTAACAAGAAGATTACGTTACATATTCATGTAGAAGGAATTTTACCAATTTCTGGAAACTTTTCTCAGATCTTGCCACATGTTAGATGTTAGGCAATGTCTCATTTGGAGAGAGAAAAAAACAACTAGTGCTACTGTAATTTACAGCTAGGCAAGTTGTTCTGAATTTCCTGGTTAAAAAGAGAATGGAAACTACATTTGTAAAATATCATAAAGTTTCGTCTTCTAAACAGCCTCTTATCTAGAAAATATATGTAGTAATTTGTCTGACTTAATAAGGAGATAAAGCAAGTTTCACTTATCTTAATTTTGTAAGTAATGAATATAGCAGATGAGATTTTGCTATGATATGTGACTGCTCTTTCATTAACAGATTAGATAATTGTCCTCTTAGAATGGACGAATTTTATTATTTAGCACCTAACTTAATCCTGAAATAATCTAAAATTACTTGGAAGTCAGTGTGCAGAGCCATGGTTAGAGGAAAGACATTGTGTATATGGGCAATGAGAAGGAGTCATGGGTTTCCATATGCTGGAGAGGTTTCTCAGAGATGGGCCATCCTCTGTGTGGCCTGATTTCAGAGACAGTTTGAAAGATTTGATCCTATTAACTGGTCAAGGTCTGAAATTCTGTTGAGAATTCCATTCATTCTACTTGGGGTTGGTAGGGCAGTGGAGAAGAGAGTGGGGAAGCTTGGGAGGCAGTTTGTTGCAGAGCAAGGGGTTGGCTAACTATGGCCCGTGGGCCAAATCCATCCCATGTTCAGTTTTTGTACAGCCTATGAACTAAGAATGGATTTTATAATTTCAAATGGTTGAAAAACAATCAGTATTTCATGACGTGAAAATTATATAAAATTTTAATGTCAATGTGCATAATTAAAGTCTTATTGGAACACAGCCACATTCATTAGTTTATGGATTGTCCATGGCTGCTTTTGTGCTACGATGGCAGAGTCAAGAAGTTGTGATGAAGACTATGGCCTGCACAGACTAAAATATTTACTATCTGGCTCTTCAGGAAAAGTATACTGACCCCTGGTGTAGAAGAAGGAAAATTAAAAGCCCCTGAATTTGTCTTGTAGTTGAATCCCTTCTTTTCCAGTTATTAGCTCTGTAACCTCGGTCACAGAGACATTCATTCATTCAGTAAGCTTTGGTTGTGCTCTTAGTGTTTCCCAGGGACTGTGCTAGGTATTAGAGATGCAGTGGGTTCTTCATCTGAGGATCATTGATACCTATTTCTCCAGACTGTTGAGAAGATTAAATAAAATTAAATATTCAAAGTGCCTCACACAGAGTTGCTCAAGAAAAGTTCTTTCAAAGCCCACAAATAACCATTCTACCCTAGTATTTGGAAGGGAGTAGGGATGGGGGCAAGGAGAGACAGAAAAACGAGCTGATGGTTAAGCAAGAACTGGACTGGTAGCAGTAGTGTTGAGGGACCCAGACAAGTACAGGGTCACTGAACAGGCAGGAGAAGGGAAGGAGAGACAAATGACTCACAGTTTTCTCCCAGGACTTAACAGTCACTAATCAAAATAGCTCACATCCATTAAGCACTTGTTAAGTACCAGGCATTGTGTAAAGTGTGTTGTAGAACAATCCTAGGAGATATCATATTTTCTTGCTCAAGGTTGCATAGTTAGTAAATGATGGAGCCAGGGTTTCAAGTCCTAGACATTCTGATTCTGAAACTTTTAGCCATTACACCAGCGCTTCTCAAAGTAACATCTAGGGCTCCAGGAATGTAGTGTTGGGAGTTCTAGAGTTGTCTACAAGAGCCCTTAAATTTAAGGGTTACATTTTTATGATAGTCTTAGAAAAGTAGGGTAAAAGGCAATATGAGAATGTTCTGGACACTCAAATGGCCATCTTATAACCTGATGTTTTCCGATGTAACTGTCTCCAAGTTTGCATCTGTGTTTCAAATGGGTGATTTTCGTGAGCTAATAAGGAAGAACAGAAGAAGAGCTCTAGCAAGAAAATGATGTGTTGACACCATGGGAAGGTCAAATTCTATTATTTCATGCTCTAAGGACAAAGGTTGCACAGCAATTCCAAGAGAGAAAAGAAATGAGAGAACTGAATCAATCAATCAGCATACAGTGGTACTGGTGTGGACATGTTTAGAATGGGAAGCTAGTTTTACCAATACCTTAGCCCTTATATAACTTGAATTTCGTTAGTTTTGTGGTTTTATTTATATTTAATATATAAATCTGCTTTGATTTATAAATTGTACAAAAGCTATGTAAATAAGGAGATTTAAAAAATCTAGTTGTTTGAAACCTAGTTTACCCTCATTTAAATGATATTATGATAAAAATAATTTCAGTGATGTTCCACATAGTTTGTGCTCTTACCTTACTTCATGATGTAAGGCTTCATTGAATGGGGCACTCTCTACATTCTTCTGAGAGCACTCAAATGAATAGCCCAGAGCTGGAGAGAAGGCAGGAGAAATTTTTCTCCTTAGCATATGGATAGCCTGTGCTTCTATTGATGAGATTTTTCCATGCACAGGAATATGTTCAAAAAAGATGAATGCTGATCCTTCAATAAGGTTATTTAAATGATAATCCTATTTCTTTCTGATTTTTTTCAGATCACCCAATTTCCATATTTCTGATTTCTGCTTATCAAAGAAGTATCTTTTCATCAGGGCCTGATGCCTATGCTACCATCTTCAGAATGGTTCTTGGCTCTTTTTTATCCATAGAAACAGGTGGGCAAGGTGCTATCAGTCCCCTCTACCCTTCCATATCTGAAATGATATTATAATACATTTGTTCTTGTATTTTCTATCTCCCTTACTAGAATGTGAACTCCATGAGGACAAGGATTTCCGTCCTTTATTACATTCAGTGGTTCTCAACCAGGGGCAATTTTGCCCCAGCGGGTATTGGCAATGTTTGGAGACATGTTTGGGAGGAAGTGCTACTGGTATCTGGTGGGTAGAGGCCAGGGATATTCTGAACACCCTACAATGCATAGGATAGCCCTCTACAACAAAGAATTATACCGTGCAAAATGTCACTTGTGCTGAAATTAAGAAACTCGGTTCAAAAATGGTGTCTGGCATATAGTAGAGGCTCATAAAATTTTTTTGAATGAGTGAAAAAAATAACTAGCAAATAGAAGCTTTATAGATATAGCAGGATAATTCCCTGAGATAGTAGTTTGGCTTTGGTTCCCACTGTATTTTTCTTGTCCTTTATTCTAAGCAAGTAGCTGGTGGCTGTCTCCTGTGCTCAGGGTATGTGGCAGGTTCACCAGTGTCAGAAGAAAGGGTTTCTGCTTGACCTTGTGAAAGGTAAATCAGAGAGATTTTGCTGTAGGTCCTGGAGGGGAAAAAGAAATGGGAGATCTGGAAAGTGAGGGTTAAGGGAGTAGTGGGATCTATGACCTCATCCGTGGGACGTCCTGGGACTGCATGAGCCTCATGAGGCAATGACAATATGGTGATTTTGGGGAGGCTGAACACAGGAGTAGCAAATTGCCCAACCACAAAGGACATGTGGGTTTGGACAGTGGGCATCTCAATGTAGACAATATAGACCAAAGCCTTCAGAGGCTATCCCAGTATTTTGGTGCAGACTAAGATTACAAGGCTTGGGACCTTTGTGTGACCTTGTAGAGATGGGGATGTGAAGTGGAGTCCTAATAATGATAAAAATTGAATTTCTTTGTCAGCCTGGTGGACTAAGGATTTGGATTGAATTTAATAAAATAATGTGATTTCTTGCATATCTAAATTTGTATAATAACACTTATGTACTTAATATTTTATTTCACTTTACAATTCTTAGGGTAGCTAAACAACAAGCTATGCATTATTGCTCCCATTTCATGGATGAGGAAATAGATTCAGAGAAATGAATGAAATAACTTACTTTAGGTCATATTGATTATAAATGGGAGCAAAGATGTGAACCTAGCTCAGTCTGACTTCAAAACCCTAAACCAAGACAGTCTTTCTTTGAATAAAAGAAACTTATGAGTGAAAGGAGAAATACAAGTTTTCATACAGTATTACAGCTTCCCTCCTAGACCATTCCTTTTCTCACTAGAGCAGCTTGTGCTACTGGAAATGTTTTTCTCTTTCTCCCTAGGTGGACTATTGCTTAATTAACTTATACTTACTAGCAACTACCATGTCCAAGATGTTAAGCTATCAGGCATGGCTTGTGGGTTTTATTTCATGTATTCTCTCTGATCATTTAGTAAAGGCTAAATGTGTTAAGAAGGATTCTCAAGCTGAGTCTTGGCTCAGCCAGGAACAATGCCATCATCAACTAGCTTTATCTGCTGTTAGATCTAGTGGGGACCCACATGTTCTATATCTACAGTCCCTATGGTGGGCACTAGGGGGTGAGCAAAGATGATTAAGGTCCCCTATGGAATTAGTCATCCTTCAAGATTCAACTCCATTCCCACCACCTCCAGCAGCTTCTCCCTCTTTTCTTCTTCTATAACCAGTCTAGTGGATGAGACAGGCAAATAACAGTACTCATGAAACTTAGTACTGCTGCAGCTTAGTTCCTTTAAGTATCTCACTTCCTCAGCTGGACAATAAGGCTGTGGAGACCAGTGGGTTTGTTCCTTGAGCTCCATAGCTCTCTCATGGCCAAACCCAACAGGCATTCTATGAATATTTATTGAATAGAAGGTTGAATGAACTGATGAATGAGATGTGACGCCTGTATGCCAAGACATTTTATTCTTATTGAACATACAAAAAAATATATGATCCCCAAGCCAAATAATGCCTAGCAGAGCAAAGGATCTCCATGGTCCTGCTCCAGAACCATGGCCAGGGTCTATTCTGGTTGGTCAGTGTTCTTTGCCATGAAGAGTTGTTAAATACTTTGATCAACCCTATTTCAAACTGAAAGCATCCCTGCAACCATCATCCCCATCCAGCTTTATTGGTTCCTAGCACTTGTCCTCATCCAACACACTCCATAGGTTACTTATTTATTTTATTGTCTGTCTGCCCCTCACAAGGGGAAAGGATGTAGCAGGGATGACATGAAGACAGGGATTCTTGTCTTTTTTAGTGACTATTCGTGTGATGGTTAGGCTAATGTGACAACTTGGCCAGGTAATTGTGCCCAGTTGTTTGGTCAGGCAAGCACTGGGCTAATTGTAATACAAGGACATTTATGGGCTTCAGTTAGTGAGTTTACTGCATAAATAGCCGATCACATCTACATCAACCAGGAAGATTGCCGTGAGCAATGAGTGATGCTTTATCCAATCAGTTGACTGCCTTAAAAGGGGAAGTGATTTCAGCATTCAGAGAGAATTTCCCAGCTTGTCTTTGGACAGCCAACTTCTCCCAGAAATTCATCAAGGACCTTTATTGGACTTTCATCGAAGTCCCTGGCTTGCAGCCTGCCTGTGGAACCTGTACTTGTACATCTCCATGGTCACGTGAGAGACTCATAAAATCTCACCTATTTACAGCTATCTCCTGTTGATTCTGTTTCCCTAGAGAGCCCTAATACAGCCTGTTTTAGCTATCTATTGCTGCCAAAACAAACCAGCCCAAACTTAGTGGTAAATAATAACAACCATTTTATTAGGTGCACAGATTTTGTGGGTCAGGAATTCTGACAAATTATAGCGGGTATATTAGTGTTTTATTGATGTGCAACAAATTTACTATAAACTTAGTGGCTTAAAATTTATTTACATTTATTTCTCATTTTTATCCCACTTCTTATTATTCATTTCTGTAGGTTAGATGGCAAGGCATGTCTTAGCTGGGTGCCAAAATCTCACAAGGCTGCAGTCAAGGTGTCGGCCAGGCTGCAGTCCTTTCTGGAGCTCAGGGTCTTTTCCAAGCTCATAGCTGTTGGCTGAATTCAGTCCTTGTGATTGCAGGACTGCAGTCACCGTTTTCTTGTTAGCTGTGAGCTGGGGGCTGCTCTCAGCTCCTAGAGGCCATAGGCCCTTGACACGTGGTGCTCTCACAGGTGCTCTCCCAACATTGCAGCTTATTTCTCCAAGACTAGCAGTAGACTCTCTCTCCTCAGAAAGGGCCTATTCCCTCTCATTTGCCCAGGATAATCTCCCTTTACATTAACACAAAAGCAACTGATTTGGAATCTTAATTACATTTGCAAAATCCTTTTCCCATATAACATAACCTAATCACGAGAGTGATATCCCATGCTACTCACAAGTTCCACACTGCCCCCCCCCTTCAAGGGGAGGGGATAATATAGGGTGTGACAAAAATGAGGGGCAGGAATCTTGAGGCAATCTTAGAATTCTGCCTACCACAGCAAGAATGTCTTGTCTGCTCCATGGTACCTGTGCGCCTCAACTGGGAAGACTTGAATGGCTGGGGACTGGAATCACGTGTCAGCTCCTTGAGTTAACTGTCTGACCTCTGGTCAGAGATGACTCAAAAGGTGGGCTCAGCTGGGACTGAAGACCAGAGCCTCCTACATGTGGCCTCTCCCTGTGGCTTGGGCTCCTCACAGCATAGGGGCTGGCCTCTGAGAGGTTTCTAAGGTTCATGAGTACTGATCCCAAGAGGAATCATCCAGAAGTGAATAGTCAAAAGAGATCAGGTGGAAGGAGTATGGCCTTTTATGACCTGGCATTGGACGTCACATGGCATCACTTCTATGTCATAAGATTGCACAGATTCAAAGGGCATAGAATATACTTATTGATGGGAGGAATGGCAAATAATCTGTGGCCATTATTTTTTAAAACTGCTACACAATATATCTCCAATAGGCAAGTAATAAGTATTTATTGAATGAAAGAAATATTTGTACAATGAATTCAACTCAGATTAGGATGGAATTATATCAATGAGAAATATCTGGAGGCGACAAATCTCAAATGATGAGAGAGTTGAAAAAGCAAGAAGTATTGGAAAAACATTTAGGCATAGGAACATCATATGCCAAAGCATAGAAACATGAAAGAACTGGGTGCATTAGGGCAACTATGCATCATACCGTGTAGCTAGAGCCTAGAGTATATGTGGAAGAGTGGGCGATGGTGAGGCTGGAGAGATGGTCAGTGGCTCAGGTCATGGAGTGACTTGCAGGTCATGCTACAGTGTTTTCCTGGAAGAAATGGGAAGACATTGAAGAATGCCAAAAATTCAAGTTAGGCAGTTCAGAAAGATTTTTGTGGCTGTAGCATGGAGGGTAGATTGGTGGAGTAGAGAGCAGTGAGGAGGTTGCTGTAATAATTCAGGCAAGAGATGATGAGAATGAATCATGGCCCTTGCATTAGAGATGGAGAAGAGAAGACAGCTTCCCACATCAGACTCATTCAATAATTTGAGCATTGCTTTACTGATTTCTTGCATTCAATGCAGTCTGAATTCCTGTTCTTACTATTCATCTCAGAGTTTGATGCTCATCTGGAATGTATGAGTCTTGAAACTCATTGGCATAAGTCAGGCACAGTGTACAGTGCATCTGAGCAAACTCCCTATGCAATCTTCACAGCACAGCTCAGGGCTGACTCCCTTGGTGATGAGTGTTGGTGATGAGATATAAGTGCTTTGAGATGAAGCCACAACAGTCACCTTGGCTTGGGATACAGCAAGTAGATAGAATCTGATTCCTGCTTTGCTTGTGTTCAAAGCAGCATGACATATTTGTATAGCAGTATTCTCTCTGGAGTGTCAAGTACTTAATAAATATCACCTCTGTACATTTTTGCAAATCGGGCCAGTTGAATTACCAGGTTGTCAGGCCTTTCTGTGGAGTTTCTGAGGCTAATACACTTCTATTTCTTTTCCCCACTCGAAAATTACCACAGGCCTGGTCACCTTGAGGATCAGGATAAATTCCTGACTCCTTTTAGCAGTAATCCTGCTAATGGAGGGACAAGGACCATGACCCTTCTTATATTACAGAGGAGAAAACCAGGCTGAAGGTGGGATGAGGTCTTAGCAGGCAGTCATTAGGGAAGCCCAATGGGAAATTCAGATTTCTCATCCTTGAGAGCCCTCAGCCCATTTCACATAAGCAACGAACTTGTCATCTGTTACCTAAAACATTTATTTTCTTTAATGTGTGTTAAGGAAAATCTAGACACTAAGAATCGCTTCAATTAAGTTCAACTAGTATTTATTGAATTGAATACCTACTCTATGGCAAACACTGTTCACAATGAGTGATCAATAAAAACAAAATCCCTGCCCTCACCAAGCTTACATTCAGGTGGGAGGAGACAAACAATAAACAAAAATCATAATAAAGAAATTATAACTGAAATATATGTACATTAGAAGTAATAACTAAATTTAATAGTCTGTTAGAAAGTGATATGTCTTATGGAAAAAATTAAGCTGGGTAAAGGGGTTTAGGAATCTGGAAGGCATGGTTTGCAATCTTAAATAGGGTTGTCATGGTACGCTTATTAAAAGTTATTGCTTTGGGAGCGAATGTGGCTGAAGTGGTTGAGTGCCTACTTCCCACATGGGAGGTCCTGGATTCAGTTCACCGTGCCTCCTAAAGACAAAAAAAAGCAAACAACCAGCAAATAAACAAAAAAGCCAACTCCGGGACACCGATGTGGCTCAGTGGGTGAGCGCCAGCTTCCCACATACAAGGTCCCAGTTTTAATCCCAACCCCGGGACCTCAAAAAAAAAAAAAAGATATTGCTTTGATTCTCTGCTCTCCCGTTTACATTTAAATGAAGGAATTTCCACTCTTAAGCTGCTTCAGTTACTTAAAAATCTCTGAGCCTCAGTTTCCCCATTCATTCACACATTCAGACAACAAATATTTATTGTATTAATAGTGTTGTTCCCATTTATGCTTTGGAAAATATTGTTAAATAAGACAGACACAATCACTGCTCTCTTGGAGCTTCTAATCCAGCAGGAAGGCAGACTTCAAACAAGTGATTGTCATGAGGAACAATGGAAGCTCTGAGAGGAGAGCATAGGGTTTTATGGGAACATAACACAAGGGATGTTCAACCAAGTCTAAGAGTCAAGGGTTCTGAGAAATGTCATTTAAGCTGAGGCCTGAAGAGTTACTGGTAAAGCAGAGTGGGCTAGGATGGAAAAGGGTGTTCCACGCAGAGTCAATGGCCTGTGTGAAGGAGAGTTTGTGCGTTTGATGACAGAAGTTCAGTAGGGCTGGGAAAAAAAAGTATGAGGTAGAAATAGTTTGGAGAGGTAAGTAGAGACCTAATCACACAGGGCCTTGTAAATTGTCTGCAAAATGAAGTTGAAGAATGATATGGTGTCTTTCATTGAGTTGGTGCTCAATAAATGATGGCTAATAACCATATAAATGATGATAATAATAATTATGAATTAGAACAGCTCATGAACTTAAACTAGTTAAAAGTTGATGGCCTTGCTATATCTTCTGGGTAAGGTAAGCCTCATGTTGTTGGTAGGAGATTGACTTGAGTTGATGTCTAGGGGAAAATTAAGTTCTCCATTGATTTCTAAGCCTAACCTACAAAATCCCTGATTTACCTGGTAAGGTGTTAGAGGGAAATAATTTGATATTGGAGACAGATAGATCTGGCTTTCAGTGTCAAGTCTGCCACTTACTAGCTCTGTGACCTTGGGCAAGTCTTTTATATTTCTGGAACTCAATCACCTCATCTGTAAAATGGCAATAATAATAATATTCACTCTCAAAGGGCTGATGTGAGGATCAACTGAAATGACATTTGGGAAATTTTACTGTAATTTCTAAGGTGTTACATTTTTATTTACCCTTGGGTATATTGATGGGCAAAAGATCCTAGGAAAGAACCTAGACTCTTTGTATTTTCCCCAGTCCAGGTTCTTTTGATTATAAATGCAATGTAGCTGAACATATTTCTCAGGTAATATGCTAATGCTTTTTTTGGGATTGTAGAGGGAATATTTGTTTTGAGGTCCCACTTACTGCTCACAATTCAGTTCAAGCTGAAAACAAATACAAAATCAGAAAGCTGGTGGTTATATCATGTGGCATGCATTCATAGTTCTCTACAAATAATGGGGGTCTGTTTAGTGCCAATGGACAAGCCTACTCTCCCCCCATATTACTGTAATTATTAACTACTCCTCCTAAAATCTATCGAGTTATCATTATTGTTATTATTATGAAACTCAATCCCATTTCCATGTCATAAAGATAAACCAAATCTCATTTCAATTAGTTGCAGCAGGAGGGAATGAACTTTAAACAGACATTTAATTTCTGAAAAAAAAATTAGGAAGTTCTTCATGGAAATGTTATGGCATTTTGAAACAGATTAATAGTTCAGTGTGAACACATCCACCCTGCAGCTAAATGATGGGTGTGTGATGAGGAGGAGACAGGTTAAATGAGCAAAACCAGTTGATACCAATGGCTTGGATCTCATCAAATAGTAGTCTTTTTTATGACACTTTAGTACTATTCTTTTTTTT
>PVKH010020908.1:0-14445 GCA_004027955.1 Chaetophractus vellerosus | reverse complement strand
AAAGATTTATTTATTTTATTACATATCTCCCCTTCCCCCCCGTTGCGGCGACGCGCCGAGACTTGGTCACTGCGCAGGCGCGGCTTTCCCCGCTTGTGGGCGGCTTCTGCTTCCATCACGGCCGGCTTTTTCAGTTCGCGGGTGGCTGGCTGTGCTCGATTTGCAGGCGACCTGCCCTGCCCGTGGCGGCTTTTGCCCGTCCGTGGCAGCTTCCTGCCCTGCCCACGGCGGCTCCGGCCCGCCCATGGCGGCCTGCCATTCTCAAGGCGGTCTGCCCGCTAGGAGAGGTCCCCGGGAACCGAACCCAGGGCCTCCCATGTGGTCTCCCAGCGAGCTCTCCATCCACTGAGCTATCTAGCCGGGCCCTCCAGGATTATTTCTTAATGGTTCATTTCAAGAAGTGAAGTTGCTCGGACCAAGAGTCTGTATATCTAAAATTAACACACATTGTCAAATTCCTCACAAGTTGTCACCACCCTACATTCCCATTAGCATTGTATGAATGCCCTTTTTCCTAAACTTTCACCAAGACTAGATATAACAAGACTCTTCTATGTTTGCCAAACATAAAGGCAAAGAATGATGTTCCACTGAGGGTTTTGCTTGAGTTTTGGGACCTATGGGTGGGTTGTATGACTGTGCCCCCCCCAGAAGGTTATATATCCCTGCCCTTTGCCCTCGGGGATGGCCATGGATTTGACCTGGCCAAAGCTGTGGACAGAGTGAGAGGGCCCCTTCCAGGCCAAGTGTAAGAGCCAGTGTGTTTTCTTTCTCCTGCCTAGGAAACCAGCGGTGTTCTAGACAGAAGCTGTCTGTTGTCCTGGGTCTGTGAGCATCAAGGACATCCCTCTCTTGGGATGAACCCCTAACTTGAGGGAGAAGTAAACCCGTGTTGTTCTAAACCAGAGCTCAGCAAACTTTTTCAATAAATGCAATATTTTAAATATTTTTAGGCTTTGCAGTCCATACAGTCTTAGTTTACTAGAGCAACTTTGACAAATACCACACAAAGGGCTGGCTTACACAACGAGCATTTATTGGCTCCTAGTTTTGAAAGCTAGAAGTCCGAGATCAAGGTCTCGAGAGGCCGTACTTCCTCCTGGATCTGCAGAGCTCTGGTGCTGGCTTGCTGCAATCTTGGGGTTCCTTGGTGTACATCTCCGCCTCCGTCACATGGTCTCCTGTGGCTTTCTCTAACTTCTGGCTTCTCTGTGTCCAAATTTCCTCCAGAAATACAGATTAAGATTCAATATGGTCACACCTTTAAAAATAATATCTTCAAAAGGTCCTGTATACGAATGTGATCACACCCATAGGAACAGAGATTGAGGTGAAGAACATGTCTCTGTCCCCACTATTCAACTCTGCCACTGAGGCGTGAAAGCAGCCAGTGACCATGCGTAAACAAATGAGCATGGCTGTGTTCCAGTAAAACTTTATTTACAGAGATAGGCGGCAGGCCTGGCTTGGCTTGCAAGCCGTATTTTGCTGCTATCTATAATAAACCACTGAGATCTGGGATGGTCATAAATTAATGTAGCATTCTCTAGCCTGTCTTAACAGATATACTTCTTTTTAGAAATAAATTATTCATTAGAAATTTTTCTTTTGAGGATCACCTGTTCATTTTGTCCTTACTTTATCATTTCGTATAGAACTATTCTTTTAGTTTTATCTAGTGTGGAAATTAACCCTTTGTTATACTTAACTGCAGGTTTTCTACTTTTGTTTTTGTAGTTGAGAAACTTTTGGCTGTGGAGAAATTTTTTATTTAGGTGGTAAATCAGTTTATCTTTTCCAGTATGGTCTGTGCCAGTCTAACACTGAAGCTTCACCCTCCTGCCTGCCCGGGGGCTCCTCACAGGTGTCCCCTATCACCCCCAACCCTGAAAGCGGGTCCCCTGCCCCTCCCCCTTTCTGCACGTCCTCAGGCCTCACCTTCAAGGTCTCCAGTAGAAGCCTTCTCTGAACCGGCAGGCAGGGGTAGAGCTCCCCGACATGCCCTCGCAGTTTTCCTTTCGGGGCACTTATAACTAATGAACTGTCCTTACACCCTGTTTACCGGGCGAAAGTCCCATGAAGGCAGTAAGTGGGTCAGTCTGGCTCGGCGTTCTGTGCCCAGCTCCTCCTCCCACAGATCTCGCTTAAATAACACGTTATCCACTGTTCTTCATCCAGTATTAATACCAATACCAGGGCCTCTGTTGACCCATACAAAGCAACTGTAGGAACTAGGAAAAGGTGCCCCTTCCTCAAAACACGTTTACCTCTATCTGTCAGACGCTACTGAAATCACGCCCTTTGCTGCCCTCTGCTGGAAGAATGTTGTCCTAAGCAGAGGCCTGGATTCCATCTCAAATGTGCATGGCACCTGCTTGCTCAGTGCACCGCCTACACAACCATATGCATTGGCCTAGATTGTAATATAAGTGTGTACTTAAATTGACAAAACCCTGTGCTCTGCATATTGGCATTTAATCTTCACACTAAATTATTATTCAGCCCATGTAACTGATTCAGTTAAAGGGTAAAAGACTGGCCTGAGGAAAATCAATTTAAAGTGGTACGATTCCAAATCCTTCCTTCTTTACACTGAAAAAAGAAGGAAATAAAGGAGAAGAAAAGAAGTGTGCCTCCCGGTCTTTTTAGGAAACTAATATTGGCCAAACCTTCATGGGAATCCGAGTAGTGTAGAAGGAAAACCAGTGGATGTCCTGGCAGGAGGCAGGAGTCCAGACAGGAGCTGACCGTTGCCCCTCAGCTCGGCTTGCCTGCCTCCTTGGCATTTTAACCCTGGCTGTAACTTCTGATTTAACTCAGGGTACCTCTGTGCTGTTATCGAACCTACTGACCGGGAGTGTCCTCGAGGCATTTCTGGTAATATGGAAAAGGCAGCAGACTAGGGGCCTGGCATACATGGATTCCAAGGCCAGCTCCTCATGCAGTTTGGACCACCAGTAATTCTCTCTCCAAACCTGAGCCCGCGTCCCCCATCTATAAACTGGGGTAATCGCCACCTTCCTTTCTGACAGGTTGTTGTGAGATAAATGATACAGTGTGTGAGCTGCTTAGATTATTTCTCTGACCGTTGCTTTTCTTCTGGCCTCATGGGTCTCCCAGAACTTTCTTGAGACCTCTCGTCTTTCTGTGTGTAATTTTCACTGTTTCTTTCCCTGTGTTCTGTAGGAATCCCTGGAGTTAATCTTCTGACTCACTAACTAGCTTCCTTCCATTCTGCTATTCGTTGTCTCTGTTGGGTTTTCCTCCTAATTTCCTCCATCCTGCTTTTCATTTCCATGAGCGCTTTTTGTTCCCTAATTGCTTACTTTTCATCACAGGATGCTATTGTGTCATGGACAGAATAGTCCCTCAGTCCTCTCCAAGGATGTTAGATTTAATTTTCTCTCATGTTCATTCCATTAACTGTTTCATTTGAGACGAGGAGGGAGCCATTCACTGCCGTTGCCCGTAGCTCGCCACCCACGTCTTGCCTTCCTCCGCTCCTGGTTGTTTGCTCACGCTTCCTAATGGTGATCTGGCTTGAGGGCCTCCTAGGAACTGGGCTGGCTGATGTTGGCTCACCCTAAGCGGGCCTTCCCCGCAGGGTTCCATCTGCAAAGGCCTATTTGCTGGGAGGAGCAGGTGACACTGAGCCAAATGCAGGATTATGGGGAAGAGACCAGAAAGCTGTCTCTCTCCACTAGGCGAAGGTGGGTGGCTTTGGAGGTGCTCAGGGCACCAAGCCCAGACTCACTGCTTGAGTTGCCTACTTAGGTAAAGAAAGCATGCTGGCTTCCTGCCCCTAGCTCCCAAAGCCACCCACTGCTCCTGCTCCTGCACCTGCCTGTGTGTTAGTTCAGGACATCTGTGTTCACTGGGGCTGTACTTACCATAGGAAACTGGGGAAGACATTTCAGTGGAGACAGAGAACTTTAGAGGGTTCCCATGGCTGTGCTATCCCCCTCGGGGTTTACAAGAGTGGTCCAGAGTTACCTATGGCTCTGCCCTGTCACCCAAGTTGGGAGCCTTCAGGGGCAAATCCTTCCCTCCATTTCTATGACAATAATAAACACTTACATAATGCTTGCTGGTGAGTTGCAGAGCCCAGATGACTAGCCCACACGGTCTGGCTCTGGAGTCCATGCTCTCCTCCACTGGGCCATATGTGGTGGGGACAAATGGTGGGGACAGCCACTCCATGCAGGAGCACTGGCCAGCTGTCCAAACAACGTTCTGCCCACCCACCTTGCTGCCGGTCCCTGCTGCTCCGAGGCTGGGCGTACTCTGGGGCTTTGTGGAGAGAACCATCCTCTAGGTTCTCAGGGGTCCCTCCTCTCAGTCTGACTCCATGTGCTTCAGCTTTCCAAAGTAATGACGGGTTTATTTGCCATTGATACCACTCCTTCTTTATTCCCAGCAATGCTCTTGCTTTCAATGTGGTTATTTTCCTTTGGCTGTTTCAGTAAATATTTGAAGCCAGGGAGAGAGTTGGACTAGAAGTTTTTCTAGACTAATTCCAGCTCTAACATCCTCTATAGCTCAACACCAGCCATACGCAGCCCTTTCCCCTCTTCTCCAGGAGATGGCCCCTGCAGGGGAACTTTAATGAATGAAACCACAGGAGGCAGGGGTAGGGGGCCAGACTCACTGATGCTTGTTTTAAGGCCTTTTACAACTGCTTCTTCTGATCCCCACACAGAGCTTCTGAGGTGCCAAGTCTCTCTATGTGCAATTTGCAGATTACTCTACAGCTCTCCAGAGTTTTCCTTTACTCGTAGAGGAAGAAACAAAGAAGCAATAAAATGTAGAGACTTCCCTCAGCGCTGACCAACTTACTCACCCAAACTTGGTTGAATTGGGAAATACGTGTTTTGTTTTGCTAAGGCTGCCGATACAAGAGACCAGAGATGTGTTTGTTGGCTTTTAGAATGGGAATTTTTTAGGCTAAAAGTTTACACTTCCAAGGCTGTGAAAATGTCCACATCAAGGCATCATCAGAGATGCTTTGTCACCAAAGGTCGACTGTGGGTTGGATCCTGGGCTCCTGTCACATGGCAAGGCAAGATGGCAGCTTCTCCTTGCTTTGGGCCTGCTCTGCTGATTCCAGCCTCCAGCCTCTCTCCCAGCCTCTCAGGATTTCTCTGTCTTCCTGCAGTCCTTTCTCACATGGCAGGGTCAGAGTGGTGGCTGTCTTTCTCTGTGTGAGTTTCTGCCTTTAGTTATCAGTTTATAAAGACCCCAGCAAGTGGGCAGAGACCTAACCTGGGTCACACCTCACTGACATGGTCCAATCAAAGGCCCTGAAGTAATCCAATCAAAAGTGATCTAATCATGGTAACTTGACTGAATTTAATGCAACCAAAGGGACCTACACCCACAGGAATGGGTTAATTAAAAGAACATGATCATTTCAAGCTGTCACACTAAGATTATAGAGGAAGACTTTGTTCTGGCTATCTGAACACAAAGAAATACTTTGGGTGCTTGCTTGGCAGCACATATAATAAAATTGGAACGATACAGGGAAGATTAGCGTGGCCCCTGCGCAAGGATGACATGCAAATTCGTGAAGCGCTCCATATTTTTCCATGCTTAATGGCAAAGTCCCTGGATGTGTATATCCATTGCAGGTGATGTGCCACACTAATGAAGGATGTTTATGTGGGAGGTTGTGCGAGGTGAGGGAGTGGGGCATATGGGAATCCCTATAATTTTGGTGTAACAGTTATGTAATCTAAGTATCTTTTTTAAAAAAATTTTTAAGTTATTAAAAAAAAAAGAAATACTTTGGGTAAACAGCTTCCATCAGCATAGAAGGAAAAGCAGGATGTTTGTGGAATAAGGGAACATTAAGTGGTAGCTAGTTAGCTTGCAAGTTAAAACACATTCACCAAAGAAGCCCTGTGCTTTCTGCTAAAATGTATTGTTTGATTTGGTGGTGGTGGTGGTGGTGGTTTAGTTTATTGACGATTGCTCTGTGTGCGTAGCTAATCTGCCCCTCAGAACAGATGATTTCCTGCAAATTAACAAGAGGCCCCCCAATGTCGTTATTATTATGAATTATTATTGGAATTCATGGAGGGTAGGAGTCACGAAGGAGATAGACAAATTAAACTGTTCTTTTCTAGTTTTAGAAAAGCTTGAAGATGAAACCATGGATTTTCAGTCTCCTCTCCTTCCTGTGACCTGTGGTGAGGCAAAAGGGATTTTATATAAGGAGAAAATGAAGAAAGGTGGGTTTCTTTGTCTTCTGCTTTTTTTTGAACTCCTAGTTGAAGGAATCACAAAGGAATAAAGTATCCTTGTGCACAGTTGTTCAGGAAATGAACCCTGCAACTAGGCTGCATAAAAGGAAGTGCTGCTTAAGATGGGATTTTCACACTTTTGCACATCATGTACATCTGGCAACCAGGTCACTCCACTTCCATATGGGAATCATCCCAGGATTCTGTGATATCATCACTGTGCTCTTGTTGCATGCAAACCAGGACAGGTGTCATATAAGATGCAAATCCTGTTCCACTCCTTACCACTCCGGCAGATTTTAGGACCTTCAATGTATGAGAAGAGGAATCCAGACTCTTTCTACTGCTCCCACCTCACAGGGGAGGCTCTCTGGACCCAGAAAGGCAGAATACCACAACTAGGGGTTTGGAGGTTTGGGACAAATTTTTAGGGGATGGAAGTGGGGTCCTAGAATCGTCTGTCTTTATCTTACAGGAACATCAGAGAAGTGCATTCAGAATGAGAAGGGAGTTTGGTTCACCCCACAGGAATTTGAAAGAGAAGGAAACCGGGCAAAATCAAAAAACTGGAAGCGGAGTGTACATTGCAGAGGAAAAACACTACAGCATCTGCTGGAGGTAGCGTAAGGACAAGGGACAAACAAGTGACAGGTTTAAATCTTGAAGGATACGTGGAATTGCAACAGGCAGAAATGAGAAGAATTTTCCATTAGGATTCAACAGCACGATTTGGCAAGAGCTAAAAGTTCATGGGAAAAGTTGTGGGTGATAAAGTTAGGAATGCAGATTGGTGCTGAAGGTGGAGAATTCTAAAAGGAAGCAAAGGAGTTTGACTAAACCCCAGAGGGTTCTGAGGTCAGGAGAGATGTAAGAGGCTTAATCTGGTGGTATTAGGTAGAGTGTGCTGGAAGGAGACTAGCTGAAGACATAAACAGCTTCCCTACCTCCTCTACTCGATAAATGCCTACTGGAGACCCAGCTCCATCTGGACCCCTTTGTGAAGCATTTCTGGGCCACTCCATCTGTGGTCAGACTCTCTTCCGCATTTCTACAATGCATTGTTGCTGTCCTGTGAAATCCTAAAAAATGTACCTCTTTGTAATCCCAGAACTTAGCACAAAGCCTCCCAATAGTACTCAAAAATGATCGTTGAGATGAAATCATAAGGATTTGATCTAGAGAGGAATAAATGGAAAGGGAAAAGACTAGATGAGAAAGGGATTGGGAATGAAGAACTAATAGACCTTGAGTTTGAGTAATAGGGAAATATAGTTGAATCCTTAACCGAAGTTCAGAAGAAGAACTGATTAGGGGACAGGAATATTTTTTTTCAGACATCTTGGGTTTGAGATGCCAGTCGGACATCCAGGTAGAATATTCATTAGGAAGTGGGAACTTCCATATTTACAGAAGAAGAGCCTCCAGAATAACCTCATTCATTAATCCCTTCTCTCTTTCAGAAAGAACTTTTGCTCTGTCCTTCAAGAATAAATAAGAAAAGAAAGGTAAATAGCAGGTGAATTTCTACCACGTACTCAGTCGCCATGTTGCAGACTTCCCTTGTCTGAAGCCTCACCTTAAAGTCCTTGAGTTTTGCCGCTGGCTGAGTCACCTTCACATTTAGGCATCTTCATAATGGCTGCTTTAGCTCACTGTTGCATGTACATGCCACTATTATTTTGCTAGTTAATTTGAGAATGAGAAAGCAAATAACTCTTCAAAATAAAAATTAGAATGAAATTGATGATTACCTGTGTTTTAGAAAAGATCTGGGTATTTGGAGGGCTGCAAACCACATCTGTTGACTGAACTAGCTTCTCCTCCTCAACCTTCTGTACATGCTTAGGTATGTCCTTCTAACATGGATCCCCTTCATGTGCTTCCCATTACATGTGAACTTCCAGCAGAGGCAATGGTGCCTTTCCTATCTTGTCCTGGAGGCTGGTCTGACCCTTGGCCAGATCTAATCAAAGTTTATAATGCCATTTATTGCATAAACCATCTTTTCTATGCTTATTTGAAACACCTTGATATGTCTAGGGATATTCATTGCAGCATCATAATAGCAAAAATGCCCATCAATATTGTAAAATAAATTGGTACATCAACACAATGTTATTTTCTTTTTTTAAAAAAAAGACACAGATTCATAAGTAATTGACTCATTCACTGTCAATGGAAAACCACTAAAAGGTTTTGAGGTCACCAGAGCTTTCAGAAGCTTAAACTGGTAGCAATCTGTATGGAAGGAGCCCAGTTTTTTTTTTAATGTGATTATGTAGGTATGACTGTTTAGTTTGCAAAAGTCTGTTAAGGCAATATACCAGGAAAGGGTTGGCTTTTTTTTAAAACATTTTATTTGAAAGAATCTTTAGATTACATAAATATTACATTAAAAATATAGGAGATTCCCGTATTCCCACCCCCTCCCCCTTGCACACTTTCCCACATTAACAACATCTTTCATGAATGTGGTACATTTGTTAAAATTGATGAACAGATATTAAAGCATTGCTACTAACCACGGACTATAGTTTACATTTTACTTTACACTCTGCCCCGCACAATTTTATATGTTATGACAAAATGTATAATGGCCTGTATCCATCATTGCAATGTCATGCAGGACAATTCCAATGTCCCAAAAATGCCCCCATGTTACACCTATTTTTCCCCTCTCCTCCCTCAGAACCTCTGGTGGCCACTAGCTTTATATCAATTATAAAATTTCTTCCATTGCTAGAATAATAAGTCTATAATGGAATAATAATATCTACTTTAGTCCATTGTTCATTCCCCAATCTTGAGGATTTTGAGATGGTGATGGCAACTCTGTTTCTAATTGAGAGGGGGCTTAGATCCCATGGGGCAGATGGATGAAATTGTCTTGCTTGCAGTTGCAGACACTCTCTGTTCCTTAGGATGGGCGTTGTCCAACATCATCTCCTTGTTAGTTGTCCTGGGTGAGTCCAATGAACTGGAGAGTTGGTGTTGCAACTCTGCTGAGATTCAGGGCTCAGCTGGCATATGAACAGACCAAAGATTTAAGTCTCTGAGACTATATTTAACAAGTATACTGCTAATTATAGGTTCAAGTAAAAGGGACAGAAGACCCACATTTAGGAAAACATAAATGCATCTAACTCTGTTATACTGGGGAGCATAAATTCCAAAGAAAGGCCCACTGAGAGGGTGCTGAATTCCTGAGCTTCTCTGTCCTGCTTATAGTATATAGATGTTTCTAGAGCCCTCAGGGGCCCCACTGTTTGAGGCATTGTTTGCTGTGCCAGTCAATGAGATCCTGCTGAGACGTGCATAAGTGTAACCTCTGGGATGACCTCCCAACTCACTTTGAAATCTCTTAGCTGTAAAAATTCATTTGTATTTACTATTTCCCCCTTTTGGTCAAGGCCTTTTTCCAAATGCATCACTAGTTGGTGCTTGGTAATAGACCCTCAGTGCCAGGGAGGCTCATCCCTGGTAGTCATGTCCCACACTGAGAGTCATGCATTTATATGCAAGTTTGGCTTAGAGAGAGGCCACATCTGAGCAGCAAGGTGGCTTTCAGGAGGTAACTCTTAGGCAATATACAATACTAGGCTAAGTTTCAACTTCACAAGAAAAAGTTCATAAGTACCATAATCAATATCAAGGGCCTGGCACTGCCCATGTACTTGGGGATTCTTGCCATTCTATTAGAGAATGTAGCAGCACTCTCCAGAATTGGATTTCAATATTCTTTCAGTTATTATGTGGGTCTCCACCCACTGAGACAATGCCCCATAAACACTTGAACATATTCATATGCCTTGGAGGCATGCCCCAGGTGCACCCCTCCCCACACATCCCCCCACCACTGACACCCCACACCAATGATCCTCCCCTGCCACAGTTGTGACCCTTAAATGATCCAAAACCTCTCCAAAAATGAAGCCAAAAAAATAACCAAATAAAATTAATAGGAAAATAAAATAATTTAAAAAATAACAAATGAAGTACAATAATAAAAAATTTAAAAATTAAAAAAATTGAAATAAAATTAAAAATGTTTAGACATTTTGTCTTTCATCATTGTAAGATCTGTTATCTTGTATGTTCAGTGACAATTTCTTCTGTATATTGCCCCAGTGTCTTTTTTTTTTTTTTTTCATTTTATCTTCAAAGAAGCTTTAGGTTACAGAAAAGTGACATAGAAGCTATAGGGATTCCCATATACCCAATGCCTCCCCCTTTTCCATTCTCCCCTATTAATATTTTATAAGTAGATGGTACATTTATTACAATTGATGTACAAATATTGAAGCATTGCTACTAACCATGGTCAATGGTTGACATTATGGGTTACATTTGCACCATACACTTTTATAGGTTTTGATGAAATTTAAAATGGCCTATATCCATTATTGCAAGATCATGATGAACAATTCCAATGCCCTATGTTCCATCTATTCTATTCTTCCTGCCTCCTGCTCTCAGAACCTATGGTAACCACTAAGTTTCAGTTTTCGAAGAATAAGATTCATAGTTACTTGCAATAATATTGAGGGCTTGACATATTGGTCTGCCTTCTTTTATTAGGTACTGCCTATGTTCTTGAGAGATTCTTGTCCCTGTAATCGAGAACATAGCAGGACTCCCCAGGATGGGAGTTTAATATTTTCTTGTTCATTGTGTGGGCCTCTACCCACTGAGATAACACACTATAACAAGATGAACACTTACATATTCCACAGAGGTGTGCCCCAGGTGCACCCTATCCCACATATCCCCCCAAACCCAATGCCCTACACAAGTAACCCTCCCCTGCCATATTTACCAAGAGAACAATTCCACCATTGTAGTTTTAACCACAGACCTGCAAATCCCCAGAGTTCACCTGCTCCATCCCTCCCCCCAGTTCCATGGATAATCCAGCCCATCACCCCAACCTACTGCCCCTCACAGACCAGCACCAATGAACCCAATCACATCACTTCACCACTCTCACGCCCATCCATTGCCCAACCACACCCTTCTATCTTATCATAGATTTTGCCTTTATGGACATCGGCTCACCAGCCTCTACTCCCTTTCTGTCTCCTGTTAATCTACCTTCCAGGCTCTAGCTCTGTGAGTCTGCTCAATTTTCTTAAGTCATATCAGTGAGGTCATGTAATATTTGTCCTTCATTGACTGGCTTACTTGACACAACATAAGGTCTTCAAGATTCATCTATGTTATCCTGTGTGTCAATACTGCATTCCTTATAGCTGAGCAATATTACATTGTGTGTATATACCACAGTTTGCTTATCCATTCATCTGTTGGACATTTGGGTTGCTTCTAACTTTTGGCAATAGTGAATAATGCCTCTATGAACATTGGTGTGCATATATCTGTTCATGTCCCTGCTTTCAATTCTTCTGGGTATATACCCAGCTGTGGGATTGCTGGATCATATGGCAGTGCTATAGTTAGCTTCCCGAAGAACCACCAGACTGTCCTTCACAGTGGCTGCACCATTCTACATTCCCACCAGTAGTGGATGAGTGTTCCCTTTCCTCCACATCCTCTCCAACATTTGTGGTCCTCTATTTTTTTAATAGCCACCAGTCTAAGATGATATCTCACTGTAGCTTTGATTTGCATTTCCCTAATAGCTAGTGATGTTGAGCATCTTTTCATATGCTTTTTAGCCATTTGTATTTCTTCTTTGGAAAATTGTCTATTCAGATCTCTTGCCCATTTTTTAAATGAGTTGTTTGTTTTTTATTTTTGAGATGTAGGATTTCTTTATATATGCAGGATATTAGGTCCCTATCGGACAGACGGTTACAAAATATTTTCTCCTATTGAATAGTCTGCCTTTTCACTTTCTTGACAAACTCCTTTGAAGCACAAAAGTTTTTAATTTTGAAGAGGTCCCATTTATCTATTTTTTTTCTTTCATTGCTCGTGCTTTGGGTGTAAAGTTTTTGAAACTATTTCCTACTACAAGATCTTGTAGATGCTTCCCTGTATTATCTTCTAGGAGCTTTATGGTCTTGGCCCTTTTATTTAGGTCTTTGATCCATCTTGAGTTACTTTTTGTATAGAGCATGAGATGGTGATCCCTTCTCATTCTTTTGGATATGGATATTCAGTTCTCCAAGCACCATTTGTTGAAGAGCCATTCTCTCACAGTTGAGTGGATTTGGTGGCTTTGTTGAATATCAGTTGACTGTATGTGTGAGGATATATAACAGAACTCTCAATTCTGTTCCATTGGTCAGTATGTCTGTCCTTGTACCAATGCCATGAAGTTTTGACCACAGTAGCTTTCTAGTATGTTTTAAAGTCAGGTAGTGTGATTCTTCCAATTTTGTTTTTCTTTTTCAATATGTCTTTGGCTATTCAGGGCTCCTTGCCCTTCCAAATAAATTTCATAATTAGCTTTTCCAATTCAGTGAAAAAATGCTGTTGTAATTTTTATTGGGATTACGTTAAATCTGTAAATCAATTTGGATGGGACAGACATCTTAATGTTTAGTCTGTCTAAACATGAACAGGGAGTGTTCTTCCATTTATTTAGGTCTTCTTTGATTGCCTTTAACAGTGTTGTGTAGTTTTCTGTGTACAAGTCATTTACATCTTTAGTTAAATTTATTCCTGGTATTTGATTCTTTTTCTTGCTATTGTAAATGGCTTTTTTTTTCTTGATTTCCTCCTCAGATTGCTCATTATTGGTGTGCAGAAATGCTACTGATTTTTTTGCACATTAATCTATAACCTGCCACTTTGCTTAACTCATTTATAAACTCTAGAAGCTTTGTTGTAGATTTCTCAGGGCTTTTGAGGTGTAGGATCACATCATCTGCAAATAGTGAAATTTTTACTTCTTTCTTTCCAATTTGTATGCCTTTCATATCCTTTTCTTGCCTACATGCTTGAGCAAGTATTTCTAACACATTATCAATTAAGAGCAGTGACAGTGGACATCCTTTTCTTGTTCCAGATCTTAGAAGGAAAGCCTTAAGCATTTCACCATTGAATATGGTGTTAGCTGTGGGTTTTTCATATATACCCTTTATCATGTTGAGGAAGTTTCCTTCTATTCCTTTCCTTTGAGGTGTTTTTATCCACAAAGTGCGCTGTATTTTGTCAAATGCTTTTTCTGCATCAATAGAAATGATCATGTGATTTTCTTAATTTGATCTGTTAATGTGGTGTATTATAGTGATTGATTTTTTTATGTTGATCCATCCTTACATGGCAGGGATGAAACACACTTGGTCATGGTGTATAATTCATTTGATGTGTTGCTGAATATATGATTAGCATGTATTTTGTTGAGGTTTTTAGCATTCAGGTTCATTAGAGAGATTGGTCTATAGTTTTCCTTTCTTATGGCATCTTTATGTGGCCTTGGAAAAAAAATTTAGGACCAAAGAAAAGGAAAGAGAGAAGAGTAAAAGAATAGTAGTAATAATAATAACAATAATAATAAACTGTTGAAGAGGAATTGTACAAGAGCCAGGAAAATAAATAACCAATACGAGTAAAAAAATCATTAAAAATACAGAAGAATAAGAATAAAAAAGGTGAAATAAAAAAAGAAACAAGAAATAATAGAATAAATTTAAAGGCTGGACAGGTAAGAAGAAAAGAAAATTTAAAAAGAGGAAAAAAGGAAAAATGAAGCTCAAACAAGAAGAGGTCGAGTGAAAGAAAAGTAACAGAGAACAGAAGATGGAAAAATGAAGGAAAGAAAAGAAATAAAATAAGTAGAAAAAATGAGTAAAAGAAAAAAAGAAAGGGAAAATGCAACAAACAAAAATAAAAACCCAGGACAAACAGGCTTCCCTCTCAGGCTCCTAGGGACTGGCTCAGGCTGCTGGTGCTCATCCATCAATCACCCTGTAACCTGCCCTCCACAAGTGAGGTACTCGGTTTTAGCAAATAAAATAAAAGAATTTTTTTAAAGGATAAAAAGTTAAAAATAACAGATCAAAAATACCTAAAACAAACAAACAAAAAAAACTCTCAGTGTATATGTCCCCTGTCAAAAGATGTCAGGTGGGTGACTGATAACCAGGTAGATCGCTGTGGAGCCCTTCTCTTAGGTGGCACTGGGAATCGAACCAGGGGCCTCATATATGCCAGGCAGGAGTCCCCCACTGAGCTACACCCACTCTGCAGGTTAAGTGGACTTCTGAAAGCTTATCTGGCTCTTCTTGCCCCT
>PVKH010020907.1:0-14463 GCA_004027955.1 Chaetophractus vellerosus | reverse complement strand
GCAGACACAGAGGAATGCAGAGAAAAATGAACACAGCAAGAACAAGCAGAAAGGGGGGATGTATTAAAAAAGAGAGAGAGAGAGAGAATGCAAATGTGGCTTGCCCTGTGCCCTCCCCACCATTGCTGTCACTTGGTGGTGGTGGAGACATGAATGACTGAGGTTGGGGACTGGGGATGAAACTGAGAATCAGGCAAACATACATGCTACTTCCTGTCTGGGATTCTTGAAGGTGGCGGACTTGCCAAATGCCCAATACCAGCAGTGAAAGAGAGGGAAGAAGAGAAGGCGACACACCTAAGTAGGGCAGGGCAAAGACACTCTGCTGCTCCCCAAAGATGGCTCTCATGTGGCATGAGAGAGGACAGGGAAGCTTCCCTTGGCTCTGATTGGGACCCAGCTGGAGCCAAGGGAGCTGGAAATCAGCCTATGTGGGAGTCAGGGTGGAAAGTGAGTTTGCCAAAAGGACAATGTTGAACTCTTCCAGAGGGAATGAGAGGCATCAACTATGCACAGAACAAATAAATCTGCAGCAGGTGCTTACATAGGACCAAGCCAATGGAGAAAGCAGACTTGCCTCCCTCCTGCCACCACCTGGCACAGAGCAGTCAGAGTCAGGGATTAAAATGACTTCAACTTGAAATGAAGAAAATGGCATTTTTTTTGCATACCCAAGAGTCCTACTGTAAAGTTTATATCCATTGAACTAATAATTACTGAACACTTACAATGTGCCAAGATACTGAGCTGGGTCATTACACACATTATCTCATTTAATCTTCACTAGAACTCACTAGAGGCATGCACTATTATCAGTATTCCCATTTTACAGGAAAGGAAGTTGAAATTTAGACATTTAAGTCATTTGCCCATAGTTACACAGCTAGGAAGTAGCCCATCCAGAATTCAAGCCCAAGACAGGCTCACATTCTCAATCACTATGACTATAATTTGTTTTCCTGTGGGCTTTTAGGGAATGTGTATTTCCTGAAATAATTAAAACACAAGGCAAGAGTAAAGTGCGATTGGAAGCAAGTCAACAAATATATTTAACGCTACTCATGAGTTCCACTCAACCTCTCACAAGATTGGCTGCTCAAAGTATAATATTTTTATTCATTAGGAAGAATATTCATCACTTAAGCAGAGGCACTGGGAATATACACTTTACAATGATATGAAACAAAATTTGAAGCAATGTGACAGTAGCACTAATAACGCATAAGTAGCAGCTTCTATGGAGAAATAGCATTTGTGTGAAATCACCGGAGAGAAAAAATTCAGTTCCAGCAAAAATATATATATATAATACTTGTTATGTTCCTGAAATTCAAAGCCGCAAATGATGAAAACTCTGGTTTATAGCAGCACCTGTTACCTAAAGGACAGCTGTCTCCAACATCCAGGGAGAAAAGGATGGCTGACTTCCGGTTTCAGCAATTTTCTGCCGAGCATCTACTGAATGGGAGCTACTGAGTCAGGCGCTGGGTGCTCGTGGAGCTCGCACCCTAGTCAACCATGATACGATGACACCTGCCACTGTCTCACACATAAATAATGCCATCTTTGAGTGGGGAATATGATAAAGAGCACAGCATCATCATTAAGCACAATATGTGTGGCAATGTGCCAAGTGCAATAAAAACAATTGATCGTTAGGCCATAAATTCTTGAGGTCTGAATATATTCCAGGGCTGAATAGACTATAAACACAAACAATGATAGAATTCCCGAGTATGGTTCTAGCACTGCTCACAAGTAGGCGTTTAATGATTTGTCTTCCCAACACCATCTACACTGACAGTAACAAAAGAGGAAACTTTTCATTCCACATGTGATGAAAGGTCTTGCCACTGGCAAGTGGGTGCGTGGAAGGGGCAAAAGGAAATAACATTAGCGAATATACTCTTAACTAGGCGCCCCCCCCCTCCCCCAGGCAGCTGTTCCTCTTGGTAAATTCAAATAATCAACAGGAACCAAAACAGATTTCTGTTCTCTAAACTATGTGAAGTTTTAATCTCAAGAGCAGGGCTGACTGTGAGACAATCAGAACATACACACAAACACTTACACACACAAGTGGATTTAGTGAAGGGAGAAAAAAATATTGAAGAAAATCACATTGGCACTGCATTTTGTTGGGGAATGAAGTTTGGGGTTAGGGTGGAGTGGGAGAAAGTTCAAAGGGTCAGTCTCTATGGCAGGACTTGAGACCTTGGAAGCTTAAAAGCCAAACATGTAAATGGACTGTTCTATTTTATCTACTTTTAAACTATATTTGACCGCCTATTCAGTGGAGTCCAAGGACCAGATAAAAAGGTATGAGCAAAATCATTTCAAAAAGGTCACTTTTATAACATGAATGATCACATTTTGTCTATAATTTGTTAAAATAATAGAAGAAAAAAATCTAAATAATCAAAATAAAAAACAAAAACCCCTTTTCTCCATGGATGAAAGTACTTAAGACAACAAATTATCCTAAACCAGTCTTTACCTATTATGATGGCTGTGTGATATGTTAACTTGGCCAAGCTAAACGATATCCCCCAAATTCCCTTTCTAGTATGTTTCCACATAGGATGAGCTACAAAAGTTTTCTCTTGCATGAGTTGGAGGACAGAAGGGAGGCAGCAGCAATTTGTAGAACACACACACCCTCTTCCACTTACTCAGCCAGACACTAATTTAGGTGCTGCTGTAGAAGGATTTCACCAATGTAATTAAAGTCCCTAATCAGTTGACTTTAAATTAATCAAAAGGGAGATTATTGTGGGTGGGCCTGACTTAATCAGTTGGAAGTCTTTTAAAAGACAGCATATGCCCTCCCTGAGTTCAGGGACTCCAAGCTTCAGCTCTTGCCCATGGGGTTACAGCCTGCTTATGATCTTTCTTTGCTGCAAGGCTGTCCTATGGACATCAGACTTGCTTAGCCATCTCCCCCCAGCACATAAGGCAATTGCTTATAATAAACTCCTTAATGTATATGCATATGTATCTATTACTGGTTCTGCTTATCTGGTTGAACCCTAACTGATACATCAACTTTCATTCATTCAACAAATATCCACTGAGGTCCTACAGTGGTCAAGTACTAAGCTAAGAAGACATAGTTGTTGCCCTCAAACAGTTTTCAATACCTCTCTAGTAGAGATGTCTGGAGACTTTATTTTTGGCTCATCAATAGAAGACTAGAAACATACAAAAATATTATAAATATGCTAATAGCTTAAATTATCCATGGTCAAACATTCAATTTTCAAATTAAGCAAGTTTGAGACTTTCCTTCTTCTCTAACATATGTCAAAGGCTAGTTTCTGCTGACATGGCATAGGATTCAATTTATTCCTAAAGTGTAAATTCTTACAAGACCGGAACCATGTCTGTATAAAATTAACCTACGTATCTCTGAGCACAGTGTTATAGACAGATAGCATATTGATAACAGATTGAAATGAAAAACCCAGGCAACATGTCCCTAATAAGGATATTGGGAAACAGGGAGGTTAAATGACCTGATCCAGATCATACACTGTGGGGAAAGCTCATGTCCCTGGGTGGGCTTGAGGAAGAGGAATGACCTCTCTAGGAGCAGCAGCACTGCCTCCTTGCAGGGAAGTCCTCATGTCAACTTGGCTTTCATGACAGACAAGCTTGTCAAAGTCACCAAATGCAGTGATCATTGCTCAGTCCTTGTGTATCTACAGCATTTGACACAGTTGAGCACTCTCCCCTTCTAGAGACACTTCACAAGGGGGTGATCAATCATCCCAGTGTGTCCAATCTCCTGGTTTTAGCATTAAAAGTCCCATGTACCAGGACATTTCTTAGTTCTGGGCAAATCAGGATGGTTAGCTACTCAATCTTTGGAACACCACTTTTTCTAGGTTCTCCTCCTACTATGCAGTGCCTAAGGGCTCAGTCTTAGAACATCTTCTCTTCTCAATCTACATCCACTCCCAGATAATCTCATCCAGTCCCACAGCTTTAAAATACCATCCATTTTTTTAAATTACAAATTTATATCTAAAACCTCAACTGGAGCCCTGAAATCCAGGTTGACTTTTTTAATTACACCTCAACACCACCAGTTGATTATCTAACAGACTGCTCAATTCTAATGAATTCAAAACAAACTCTTAATTTTCCTGCCCATCTGCTCTTCCAGTACCTTCTAAGCCTTCACATCTCAGCAAATGGCAATTCCATTCCACTGGCGCCCAAGCCATAAACTTTGGAGTCAAAGTTGATTCTTCTCTTTTTCTTACACTTCACATCTAACCCAACAGCAAATCCTCTTTATCCTATTTACTTCTAAAATATATCCAGAATCCGACTACTTCTCATCTTCTCCACTGCACCTCCCTATTCCAAAGTAACATCACCACATTTCTGGATTAATGTGGTATCTTCCCAACTGTGCTCCCCACCCCAGTCTATTCTCAATATAACAGCCATAGTGATGGGTATAAAAAGAGCCCCATAAGCAAACCTTATAAAAAGCCTGATCGCGTCAGGCCTGTGCTCAATGCTTCCAGTGCCTTCCCTTCTTAGAGTAGGAGTCAAAGTTCCTCCATGGTCTCTGACGCTGATGGCCCTGTCCTGCTTCCTCTGTGATCTCATCTACAGCTCACTCTGCTCAAGTCACACTCAGCTTCCTCGCTGTTTCTGGAGCCTGCCCTACACCTTTGCCTCGGGGACCTTGCTCTCGCTGATCCTTCCGACTGGAATGCACTTCCTCTGGATATCTGCCAAGTTCATTTGGAATTCTGCCCAAGTGTCCCCTTTCCAGAGAGAGACCTTCACAGACCACTCAATCTAAAGTAACACCTCCTCCATGCCACTCTATTCCCTTTCCTTGTTTTACTCTTCACGGCACTTACCACTCCCTAAGACAGTCTATATTTATTTATTTGTCTATGTCCGAACCCCCTTCTAGAATGTAAACTTCATGAGGGCAGGGCTTTTGTTGTATTCACCTCTATCGCAGGCAAATAGGGCAATTCTTGACACAGAGCAAGACAAAAAATATTTTATGAATGAATGAATGATTAGGACAATCCTCTGGACTCTCTACTATCTTTAAGCAGACAGATCTGAAGGCAGTAAGATTCTTCTGGCTTCAGCGATTTCAAAGTACTTCATGGCCTAGATTGAACAATGTTTTCCTGCCTCCACCAACCGCAATTTGCAATTGCTGTCACTGAGTGGAAGATGCTGACATGCCATTATAGGCAACAATCTATTTTTACCAAAGACCTGCTTTACAGTGACAAAACTGAAACTCCTGCTATGCATGCAGGCTGTACATTTTATCTTCTGTTGTGAATTCCCATGAAATTGTATTGAAATTTTCATTTTCCGTGGTGACCCCTCAAGTGAAATCCAATACAGCCCAACTCCTTGAAAGATGAAGCACAAAAGAACAATAGAATCAAAAGAATAAAAGAGGACCATATTTACCATGTGATTCATCATTTAAAACATCCTTAGCTGTAAAAAAAAAAAAAGATTTCTTTATTGCATGGAAACCTAAACACATAACACAAAATGAAATGCCTTTTAAGGTTCAAGACTTTTTTTTTTAACATATATTTCACATATACAAACATGCCATGTAACCATGGTTTGGGGTATATATCCAGGATGTGGCTTTTTACATCCTTTTTTTCCCAGCCAGGTTTGTTAGGGTCCAACTGATTCATTCTACTCTACTTCAAAACATTTCTGTTATTATTTTTTAAAATAGGATTTTCCCCTCTACAAAAACATAGATTGAGGTTCTTAATCATTTACACAGTGTCTCAAATGATTCTTACTATCTTAGAGCATAGATTCTATTGCCTTCTTCTCTTGTACATTTCTACTCCCCTTCCCACTATCAATAATGTGAAAATAGTTTTAGTGATTTAGAGTTTCATTTAACCAAGACATCAAATATAAAGATGTTTGCATACATAGGAGGCTGGCATCAGAGGGTCTCTGGCCACGCTGTGCACATGGCTGAGGCAATGGAGAATGTCAAGGCAAATGAGTAATTCAACACACACAGGAGTATTTACTATCCAGGGCCACTCTCGCTGGCACTCTTCACAAAGGACCCTGGGGGGAGTGTTATACAGACCAGGGCAAGTCTATCATCATGTCTAGAAAATGTGGGTCCCCTTCACATACAAAAATGCAAAATTAAAAACATTAACTACTCTAAAAATATGCATACACTTAGTCATTGCAGTTAACATTTACAATTAGAGCTAAAAAACAAAATCCCAACAAAACCAAAAACATCAATCACTACCCTTCCTCTCGTTTGATTTATCAGATTTATGACAGAAACTTCTATATTTATATAAAGATATGCCCTTAGTGATAGCAAAAGGCCTTGCCCACCACGCATTCTGAAATTGAGAGTATCCAAGACAGCAAAATATGCTTTTTCTCTATGCTCTTTCCCCTATTTGGAATGCCTCTCCCTATACAGGTTCTTTAAATGATCTTCAACCCTGGCAGCCTGTTAGAGTTCCCTGGGAACTTTAAATCTTTGATGCCCGGGCTACACCCTGTGGATTCTGATTTAACTTTTCTAGGGTAGGACTGACCAGCGGTATGTTTCACAAAGTCACTGTGTGAGGAAAATGTGCTGCCAGGGCTAACCCTTCCTCTAAGTCAGGGGTTTCTAACCAGGGGTCCATGAGATTGAACTGAAATTCAAAAAACATAATTCTTGTGGGAATGTGTTGGTGTGGGTGTGATATATTAATTAAATAATACACAGTATAGTGTGGACTTAGTAAAGGGTCTGTGGTCTGACTGGCAAAGGGGTCCGTGGAAAAAAAAAGGTTAAGAACCCCTGGTCTAAGTCTTCTTAGATTCCCCTATAAAGCCATTCCCTCCTAATACCTCATGGATCTTTCTCTATTCTGGACATGTACTATACTTGAAGTCATTATGGGCCCTCTACATTATTTGTCTCCTCAAATAGAAAATAAAGCTCTTCAGAACCAAAACCATCCCCTATACATCTTCTTCTTTTAATCTCCCACAGTGTCTCACTAGTGCCAGAATACATAAAACACAATATTAGCTACTATTTACACAGCATCTAGTATATACTCCTCTGGCAGCACTAATGGAGGCTGTAGATTACAGCCGTTTTGCAGATCAGGAAACTGAAGCTCATCTCTACCATCACATGGGGTTGATGAAATGGTGGTTACATAAATAAAGAGAAACAAAAGCCAACATGCACTTGGTCTTATTTTTCAGTTGCCCAACAATTCAACGAAGAGTCTATTGCCTCTCATTTCAGAAAAATGTTCTAAAGCTGCCCTTCAGGTTGAGAGTCTTGAGATAAACTACTCCTCTGCTTTGCCAGAAATAAATCTTGCTGAAATATTCCATTATCTTTCTATGAAAATAAATAAATAAATATATATATATATATATATATTTTTTTTTTTTTAAGGGAAAGGGAAAGTTGATTTTATTGGAGGAATCTTCATTTGGGAAGATTACTCAAGGGAAAAAAAACAGTTCATTCTGACATGACATGACAAGTAGGTAAACATTAGAGTGACGGGATTTCCTAAGCAGACTATCTAATAAAAAAAAAAAAAAAAAAGGAATCAAATAAGGGTGTCTTGGTTCCCACATGGAGAAGGAACAAGCATAACAGACTGTGTTGAAGCTGGAGTAGAGAGTTGGAAAAAGATAGTTGAGAAACTAAAGTGGAATTTTAAGGATATTCATTTGCTAATAGAACCACAAAAAATTATTACAGGTAGGAACACATGATTCTTGTAGAATTGAACACTTTTGCAAGTTTGCTACTTCTTCTATATTTTCTGTTAGAAAATGGGTAGTTAAGCCACATGTTAACTTGACTATCTAGGTAAAAAAGTAATTTGTCAAAATTCACCTTCATCCCAACCTACTGATGAAGCAGTGTAACTACCAAAATAACACCTGCATATACTGAACAAATTTTTTTGGTAATTTTAAATAAAAAGGAATTTCTGAAAAAAATTTAAGGCTGCAACATAAATTAAAAGCTGACATGTAAAGGAGGGGTTAAAACCTCTTAGTTAAACTTCCTTAAAGCCTATTAAAAGTAATATCCACACTATTTCCCAAGACAGCTGCTACAGAAAGCTGAAGTCTTAATTTACCAAAAAAGCAAAGCAATTTACAAAAAAAAGCAAAGCACCGAGGACCAATCTCTCTTGTTTAAAATATGAGTGCACCCAGTCACTTTTTTACTATATTTTGGAATACAACATGAGTTAGAAAATTTTAAAATATAATAATAATTTTGGTTTTCAACAAAAGATATATTAGCACCAAATTAAACCAAAAAGCATATCTAATTTGTCTTGGTTTAAAACTTATCAATTCTTCTGAAAACAGACATTATGAACATGAGGTGCTTTTCGTATAATCTGTAATTTTCAAACAGATGAGAAAAGTGCAAATAAAAAAGGTCAGTTTAGCAAACCACTAGTCATGAATAGATTTTTTTTTTGAAGAAATGCCGTCACAAGTTACCTCTTGCAGTAAAAGGTACTATACATTTTTCAGTACTATCCATCTCATTATCCATACAACACACAATTTATCCTACTGAAATAACCACAAATCACTCCAGGAAACATACCTTTGAAAGATACACAGTTACACGGCGTGTAAATTGTTACAGGAGACAAAATGGCGGCCACAGGAAACAGTGGAAGCTTACAACATTTCTTAGAGCAGAAGTGGTTTTGAAGTAATAAGGGAGGGGGAAAAATCGCCTAACCTCCTCAAGATAACCACAAGAGCAAGAAAGTGCCGCAGTGCTGTGCGTGAGGAAGTGAGTGCAGTGTTGACTGCAGCCCTCTCACAAAGGAAGTGAATACTCACTTCTAGTTTTACAAACCATCTCATTTAAGTCAGGTTTACCCCCTTGGCATATGTCTGGCATTTAGCCCTCAAACAATATAACACATATATGCACACTAATTCAACAACTGATGTTAATGTAAAAATGTAGGCAATCTCTGACTTAAAAAGGGGAGGGTGTCTCAAAAATGAAGGCTTGAATACACCGTATGGTTCCAATTATACGAAAGCAAAATTATGGTGACAGAAGGGGATCGGAGCTAGGGGTTGGAAGACTGCAAAGGGACATGGGGAAATTTTAGGGTGAAGGAACTGTTCTATATCTTAATTATGGTAGAGGTTAAACAACTATGAATTGCTCAAATTTATCAAATGGTACACCTAAAATGAGTGAATGCTGTATGTAAATTATACCTAGAAAAAAGGCTAATTCTTTAAAACAAAGGTTTGTAACTTGGCTTTTGGAATTTTGGAATACTTTTTCCAATAAAAGTAAGCTACAAATGGTGGTAAGGTTAGTCCACCCCATCCCCCAAATAACCATACTTTGGGTAAAATCGAATAGCCTAGAAGTCCACTAAGTCCAGAGACCTCAGACCTACAGCCCCTGCAGGCCAGTATACACTCTAAACCCTGGCTGGGGGAGGGAGAGAGGAAATGTCTGATGTCAATCGTCAGGTATGGCATTAGGAGCTCACAATGGGAGAGCGTTAAGATGGCAGTGGGAAGATGGAAGGAGAATCAGGCAGCAACGGCAGAAGCTGGGCACCCTGCACTTCACCACCCTCTAAGCAAACCTGTGATTCATACTTACTAGTTGAAGAGAAGGGAAGCCAGAGGTACTTAGGCTCTGTCGATGGTACTGGCCGAGGTTTGGTGGGAGAGTAAACTGTTTCCTTATTTCCACCGAAGAATACCTTGGATTAAAACAGAAAAATCTAAATGAACTGATTTTTTAAAAAAAATCTTCACGATTATAAATGCAATCTCTGATACCATGTTAAAAAACTTTGCCCTGGCTGGACGACGAGCACAGATGACTAAAACGTTCTCAGTGACATGTTGGTGGACACTGTAGTTTTTGCCTGAATTCCTGTCTAATACTGAAAGGATGATGGCATGAGGAGGAAGCAGAGTTTGGGACCCAAGAAAAAAAATCCAGGGTGTTGGCTCCTTCTCCCAGGGTCCCAGAGGAATCGTCTCTGCCTGAGGCCATTTAGACAAGAGACCAGCAGAGGCCTTTAAACCCGACCTGCCATTTTGATCCAGCCATTCTCATTTCAAGCTGCTGAGCCCTTCGGCTCAGTGCCTGCTATAACAGGAAACACAAGAGAAATGTTATAGGGACACTTCCACCAGTCTTCAGGCACCTTAGTTTCACCTGGCATTCCCAAGGACTGTATTTCTTCAAAACTGCTCCAGTGGAGCGACCCTTTGTGTCACCCATATTGACACTGTTGAACTCCTGGTGTCCTGGAACCAGGCACGTGAGAGAAAGTTGTTCATTATCTACACACACTTGCTGGTACAACTCTGCCAACAAGAGATACCCCAGCTAACAAACAGGTTGACTCCTGGGCACTTATTTGTCAGTCCTTTGTTTGAAACTCAGAACACATTTTCTCATTAAATTAGTTGTTGGTGCTTGGATTTTCAGTCTAATTCTCAAAAAATGTATTTAAATCACAATGAGGCAGAAGTGTACAATATTCCTACCACTAGAGAATACAACTAGAAACTAACAGATTACTAAGGATCAAGTGAGAGCATATATTTGAAACATGCTGTGTATCCAACAAGGGGATATATATATATATATATATATATATATATATATATATATAAAACATTACAGTTTTTAAAAATTGCTGTGTAACATGTATACAACACAAATATTCTGATTTTAACCCCTTTCATATGTACAATTCAGTGATATTAATTACAATCACAATATAGTGTTACCATCTCCACCATCCTCTACCAAAAGTTTTCATTACCCTAAATAGAAATTCAGTATCCATTAAGCAATAACTCCTCATCCCCACAACACACACAGCCATATACACACTGGTAATCTCAATTTACTTCCTGTCTCTATGAATTTACTTATTGTAGGTATTTCATATAAGTGAAATCATACAAAATGTGTCCTTTTGTGACTGGCTTATTTCACTCAACATAATGTCTTCAGGGCTCACCCATGTTATAGTAAGTATCAGAATGTATTCCTTTTTATGGCTGAGTAATATTCCATTGTATATATATGCCACATTTTGCTTATCCATTCATGTGTTGATGGACACTTGGGTTGCTTCCACCATTTGGCTACTATGAATAATGCTGCCATGAACATTTGTGTAAAAATATCTTTTGGAGTCCCTGTTTTCAATTCTTTGTGGTATGTACCTAGATGTGGAATTGCCAGGTCAGATGGTAGTTCTATGTTTAACTTCCTGAGGAACACCATATTGTATTCCACAGCAGCTGCACTATTTTACATTCCTACCAACAATGTATGGATCCCTATTTCTCCACATCCTTGTCAATACTTATTTTCCATTTTTTAAATAATAGCCATCCTAGTGGGTATGAAGTGGTATCTCATTGTGGTTGTGACTTGCATTTCCCTAATGACTACTGATGTTGAACATCTTTCATGTGCTTATTGCACATTTGTATATCTTTTTCTTGAGAAATGTCTATTAAAGTCCTTTGCCCATTTAATTAGGTGTTTGTCTTTTTGATGAGTTGCAGGAGTTCTTTATATATTCTGGGTATTAAATGTTTATCAGATTCATGATTCCTAAATATTTTCTCCCATTCTGTAGGTTGTGTTTTCACTTTCTTGATAATGACCTTTTATGTACAAAAGTTTTAAATTTCAATGAAGTCCAATTTATCCATTTTTTTCTTTTGTTGCTCATGTGTTTGGTACATATCTAAGAATCCATTGCCTAACACAAAGTCCTGCAGATTCTCCACTATGTTTTTTTCTAAGAACTTCATAGTTTTAGCTCTTATATTAGGTTGTTGGTCATTTTGAGTTAAGTTTTGTATATGGTATAAGAGAGGGGTCCAATTTCATTAGTTTCCATGTGGATATCAATTTTCCCAACATCACTTGTTGATGAGAATTCTTTCCCCATTGAGTGGATATGGCATCCTTGTGAAAAATAATTGGTTGTAGATATGTGGGCTTATTTTTTGAATTCTCAATTGGCCTATTTGTCTTTTCTTACACCAGTAGCACACTGTTTTCTTAATTTTATTGTGGTAACATATAAACATTATAATTTCAAAATAAAACGTATAATGTGTGCTAGATCACAGTTATGAACTATCCCTGCATGATGAGGTTTCTAACATGATTGGCTTGGCTCCCAACCTTGGCAATATGGTAGACCCTGGGAAGCAGGAAACCTGGATTCTGGCCCAAACTTTGGCATCCATTCTTCCTTCCCCAAAGCACCTCAGTTTCCCTTCAGGATGCCCACACTCTCATTGTACTCTGTCTAAACAGAACTACAAATCAAAGGGGTGGGCACATAAACCAAAGTAGGAAAATCATCTCTCCTTTCCAGGATTCTGAACAGCGAGTGAATGCACGGATGGAAGAAAATGGTTAAGGCACAATCATGCTAGTGGCAGCCCCTTGCACTGTGATGCAATGAGTCACGAAGTCTCAGAGGAAGTTACAGCAGCCAGCATTAACTGTTCTCCCTGATTTCCTGTGGCATCTTCTTTTTTAATTTAAAAAGTACAAGAAAAGCTAGAATAAGAAATAAATACTTGATTAGCCACTAGGGAAATGCAAATAAAAACCAAAAGGAGACATCACTTTGTACCCACAATGTACAGTGCCTTTCAAAAGAGGTGGGGGGAGGTGGGCAATAACAAATGTTGATGAGGATGTGGAGAAATTGGAGCCCTCATACACTGTTGATGGGATTTTAAAACGGTTCAGGCACTTGGAAAATGCTCTGGCAGTTTCTCAAAATATTAAACATAGAGTTACCTTAAGACCCAGAAATTCCACTTCCAGGTATATATCCAAGAGGAGTGAAAACGTACCTCCATGTAAAAACTTGTATGCAAATTTCATACCAGCATTACTTATAATAGACAAAAAGTGGAATCAGTACAAATGTCCAAATTATGCTAAGTGAGAGAAGCCAGACCAAAGGACCACATATTATATGATTACCTTTATAAAAATGTACAGAATAAGCAAATATATTGAGACAGAAAGTAGAAAAGTGGTTGCTTAGGGATGGGGGATTGAAGGGAATTGGGGAGTAACTGCTAATTGGTATAGGGTTTCTTTTGGAGATGATGAAAATGTTCTAAAATTGACCGCGGTGATGGATGCACAACTCTGTGAATATACTTTGAATAAGTGAATTGTACAGTATGAACCATATCACAACACAACTGAGATATATATATATATATGCAATAAGTATTCTACAGAGACAAGAGTAAAGACAAAAATTTAGTGTGACAGGATTGGAGGAAAATTTCAGATTTTTGCTTCTAAGTACTCAATAGATTGATTTTTCTAACAAGCAGGACAGTCACCAATATTTTTTTAAATCAACAGATTAGACCACTGTCCAAAGAGACAAGAGGCCTATCCTGTATAACTAACATTGCATTGCTGTGTATAGAATCACAGGAACCCAAAGCCAAAGTGTAATCTTTTACGTGCTCTTTTGAAAAGATGACCATAAGCCACAGAGAGACAAGGCAACCAAGCACATGTTCTTTTCAAACTGACCTTTCCACAAACAAGACTGACTTCTCCTGAGACTTCTGCCTTCAGGGCTTCCGCAGAAGGTCATTCAAATAACCAATTTTAGTTTCATGGCTGTTCTAAAACCCTTCCTATCAGAAACCAGAGGCTGGTGGAAACGTGTGAAAATGTTCAGAAAAGGAAGTGGCATTGTCAGAGAATCAAAGAATGGCAGGAGGGACAGACTCTTGTTTTCATTTTGAAGTAAAATCTACTGTTCTAGGCCAAAGCCACAGTGTTCTTTATTTTTTCTTTTTTTTAAAGGGGTACCAGAGATTGAACCCAGGACTTTGTACATGGGAAGCAGGCATTCAACCACTGAGCTGCATTTGCTCCCCAATGAGAGTTGATTTTGTTATTGTTTGTTTGTTTGTTTGTTTTTAGGAGGTACCTGGGATTGAATGCGAGGCCTCGTACATGGGAAGCAGGTGCTCAACCACTTGAGCTACATCTGCTCCCCATAGCTTTCTTCTCATCATGAAATCAGAATGTTCCTGCTCTCCAATCCTTCTTCAACAGGGTTAGCTGGAATTTCTGTTCCAATATTCCACATAGGAGCTTGCTAATTCAGAGCTATAGAAGCTATAGAACAAATCTTCTTCCCTGACATTTTGAGCCTGACCCATTGTCTAACACCAATCTTTATTTCCTATTCATACAGAATCAGTTATCCCAATGATAATTAAAACCATTACTCCAAACTGCCAATAAGGACATAATTTTTTTTTTGTCCTTAAAATGAAAATAGCACATCCATCCCACGTGGAAAAGAACTGCTTTGCCATCGCTTAAAG
>PVKH010020906.1:0-14544 GCA_004027955.1 Chaetophractus vellerosus | reverse complement strand
TGAAGGTTTCATTCTTAAAATCCCTTCCCCCTCTTAATGAACCTCTCTATAATCTTACCAAACTATTACAGGTAACATCTACTTGGATAAACTTAATTGCAAAAAAGGATGAGAAAACATACTGTACTTGATATTGCCTGACTGGATATAATTGGAATTCTGTTACTAAGGGAAAAAGAAAGCATGGATACTGAAAAGCCAATCTTGCATTTCTGCTAAAATTCACACACATTCTCTGATTTTATTGATAGGAAATTGAATTTTAGGGGTTTTCCTAAAAGGGTTATCAGAATCTGAGAATGAAACTAAATTGAGTTTTGAATCTGTGGTTAAGGGTCCAAATATTTCTAACTAATTGCTTGAATCATTGTGCATAATACTGGAAAAAAATGTTTGATTTTAACCAAGTGTGTTCATCATGCAATCTTCATTTCATCATAATTTGAATGAGAAAAAATTAAATGTATATAAGATTACATAATGTTTTGCATTGTGAACAAATACAAATGATGTAAAATTAAAACATATGTATACATATATCAGGTTAATGTTACACTTTTGAAATGTTTATAGAAATAAAATGGGTGTGGGAGATTGTTCTAGTTGCATTTGCTTATCTATAAATTCCTAAATTAGAAAGGTACTAATTATGTGGGGGGGGGGAATGTTTATTTTTTGTAATACAATATATTGTTAGAGAAATTTAGTAAATATGAATTAATGCAAATAGCTATGATTGTATTCTTTATGATAGCATGGGAAATAAGTAAACATTATTTGCTAAGTACTCTACAGCACTACTTCAGTAAAGTGCTGGTGTGGAAACATGATCACCGATGAAATAAAGGTCAAGCAAAGGCTTTCTAATGTTCTTGTCTGATTCTTAATATTTACTGTGAGGTTTGTAATTCTCATACATGCTAATTTAGGGTCTACTTGCTGAATTGGTATACCACTCTCCTGTTTACTTCATCCGTGACACCTATTTTCAATTTAGAGTAAGACATCCATATTTGACATGTATAAACATTAGAGACATTTAATATGGTATAAGAAGAGAGAACTAGTAGAAACAGAATGGAATTAATAAAATGTTAAATATTAAAAGAAATTGCCAAAGTCTCTTTTATATCCTTACCAGTAAACTCTCCCAAAGAAACAAGGGCAAGAACACCCTTTGATAAATTTGACCAACACAGGAGACAAATGGTAGAAAGTAAAATAAGCAAAATTTAATCCTGAATGTGCAATTAAATGAACAAGCTTTCAACCTGTATTCCCATAATTAGAAATTATATTCCACTGCCACCTAAGAAAGCAGCTGTAACTAATTTTAAAAATAGATATACTGTATCCCCCAGGGAACTTGCAGTAAAAGTACCTACAGGGATAATTAATAATGGTATTTTACTGTGGCAGTTTGAGATTATTTATGAATTTCAAAAAGGAGGATTGTGTTTGTAAACTGGGGTCTGTTTATCTGGGTATGATCCCCGTTGATTATATTAGATTCACCCGAGATAGCTTTGATTAAATTATGGTAAGATTGGGGCTTGGATTCCACCACATCAGTAGGGTGTAACTCAGTTTAAATCCCAGCCCCCTTGGTGGGCTATATAAATGGACACTCACTCAAGAAGGCAAACAGAAGAAGATACAGAAGAAGAAGAGAGAACTTTGTCAGTTTTGATCCTGGAGTCCCAGGGAGAAATGAGCAATTTGCCTGTTTACAGCCAACCTTGTGAAGAGAACAGAGCAGCTGAGAAGCCCTGAAAAATGAGCCCTATGTCAGCCTACAGCTGAGATCAGAAGAAGCTGGGCCCAAGGAGACTTAAGAGGAATGTGGAAGGAGAGACCAGGCAGAGATATGGCAACTGAGTTTGGTGAGAAATCTACCTTGAGCAGGACCCCTTAGGGCCTTAACTATAAGCTTTTACCCCCAAATAAATACCCTTTTACAAACCAACAGATTTCTGGTACTTTGCATCAGCACTTCTTTAGCTGACTATTATATTTACCTTAAATATAGAATAAAGAAATGATTAATTCATTACTTGGTCTATTTATCAAAAAAACTAATAGATTTGATGTCTTTCTTCAGTTTAAATTGGGTTGATGAGTTTCTATTATTTCCTTTCATCCAGGATCATTTGCAATTGAAGAAACCTGAAAAATTAAGTCAGTGTTTGTCAAAAGTTACCTGTTAAAAAATACAGAATCCTTCTCCTCACTGAAGACCCACTGACCAACATTTCTGTGGTGGATTTTGTCATACAGTCTCATATACCCAAGGGAATCCAATGCACTCTGAAATATGAAAAAATACCAGGCTATGCACAAATATAAATATTGTACTACCAGTTTCACAGGAATTAGAGTTTGTTGAACATAAAAAAATTAAATTTAAAGTGTGAAAGGTTTGATAGACATATTGATGAATTATATATTTAATATTATGTGTCATTAATTTATACTAGAACATTTAATATATATGATTAAAAATATTCATATATGATATACTTTCCTATATTTAACTATGTGTAGGTATAGATAAAATACAGACTAAACATTTGTATATCAATCAAAATATCATTTAGAATGAATTTTTGAACAACTGTCTTACAATCACTTAAAATTGTTCAAAGAAGTGTATTTGTACACTAAATAAATATTCCTTAAGATTATCAAATATTTGTATATCATGTTTATTTAGATTTTGTGTTACTTTAAGCTAATTGGGGGCTATATTTGATATATCTTTTCTCATATGGCTGAACACTCTGTATTCTAGGTGTACAGGTTAAAAATGACCCTGTTCTTATCTTATGGGAATATATACACAGATGGAAGAAAAGGGGAGTGGGGCATATGGGAATCCCTTATATTTTTTAATGTAACATTTTATGTAATCTAAGTGTCTTTTAGAAAAAATTTTTTAAAAATTTAAAAAAGAGATAAGCTGTTCATTCTAACTTGTACATGGATTGACAAAGTTGAGTTTGGTTTTGGTCTATTGTGAATATTATTCATACAATAATATCACTTCTTCTCAGTTTCTCCTTTATCTCCAGCCATTCCAAGAATGACATAACTTAGAAAATCAAATTTAAGACTTTTTAAAATTGGCTAAATTATCTAGCCTACTTTCTGTGAGAATTAGAAGTTGTAATCATTGTTGTCTTGAGAGGAAGGTGGTCAATGAAGAGATAAAATGAAACATGCAAATGATAAAATATAAGGAGAATTGTCTCCATTTCTCAGCTTCTAAAACAAATGCCATAAAAAGGGTTGGCTTAATAATAGGGATTCATTGGCTTCTGATTTCAGAGCTTGCTTCCTCCCAGGTTTAGCAGCATTCAGGCTGGCTGATAATCCTTGGATTCCTTGGCTTTCTTAATCACATGGCAAAATACATGATAATGTCCAATGTCCTCTCCTTTCTCTTTCAGGTTCCTGCTAACTTCTGGCTTCCTGCTTTTCCCATGGCTTTCTCTATAATGTCTCTAGTAGTAAGGTTAAGGCCCATACTAATTCAGTTGGCCACACTTTAATGAAAAATATCATCTTCAAAAAGACTTATTTGCAATAGGGTCATACCCAAGGAATTGGTTAAGCTTTGAACATGTTTTCCTGAGAGAAAAGTAATTTTAGGACATATATAGTTCAGCCATATAATTTAAATACTAGAAAATTCAAACCAGGGTTATATATTAGTCACAGTGTTTTAGGGAATCAGTATCAAAAGGACATATTTGTTAATATTATGAAATTTTATAAATAGATCTCTCCTTACCATGGGGATGCACAAGTCCAAATTCCACAGGGCAGGCTGCAAGCCAGGAACTCCAATGAAGTTCCTTGATGAGTTCCCCATGAGAAGCTGCCTGTCTGAAGTATAGAAGGGAATTCTCTCTTCTGACTACCAAAATTACTTCTCCTTTTAAGATTTTCAACTGTTCAACTGATTGGATGTGACATTGCTCATTGCTGAAGGCAATCTCCTCAGTTGATTGTAGATGTAATCAGCCATAAATGTAATCAACTCACTGATTATTTAAGTCCAGGAAATGTCCTCACAGTACAATTAGGCCAGTGCATGCTTGACTAAACAAGTAGACACCATTACTTGGCCAAATTGACATGTGAAACTAACCATCACATTCTACCACTTGTCAACTGGGTAACCATACACATAATCTTAAATCATACTTATTTCTAAATAGAAGCAATACTAGATTTCTTTTCACCTAACAATGCTTAACTGTCCTGCATACAACCAGAAACATACTTTTCCTCCAGAATATTGTGCAAGTCCTTGGGTAATAGTCACTCTTAAACTTGACATCCTATATTTTAAATACTACAACATGAAACTAATACAACTTCTATCACATGATAAGGGTATAAGATAGGGAAGGAAACAAAGATATTTGTTTTATGTACATATGCAAACATACTCAAAACAAAACAGTGAAGAAATATTCATGATCATACAGTCCTTGTTTCTGTAACTACTCACATGGCCGAGGTTCGTATTTATCACTACCTTCTTCCACTACCCATTCCATGTTCCATTTACACTCAGCAAATGTTTCAGTTGGCTGTGGTTCTTTGCCTGGTAGAGTGACCCAAACTTCATTCCTGAAGTTTGTGGGCCATTGTTAGTCCTGCCTAAATTAGATTATTGCAGTATTCCATTGACTTTAATCACAGCGCATGGTAGCAATAAGAGATGCCTAAGGCACCTCCTGTGTTTCAGGCAAATTCTTCTTTGCCTCCATTGTGTAGATTGCAATCCTATTTCCCCTTGATAGTCAGGATCAATCACCCCAGCCAGTACAGTAACTCTTTTCTTTGCCTGTTGATTCAGAGGAATGAGGAGCCCAATAAAGACAAGTGGTAGTCTTAAATTCAAATTCAATGGAAGCATTGCTCCTTCTCCTGGTAGAAGAACTCCTCCTTTTGAACTAAGATTTGTTGGCCAGCAAAGCTTAAAGTTGCAAGGACAGGAAGCAAAAATTTTCCTAGTGGATCAGTAGGGGTAATAGTGAGTGATGCCACTCCAATTTCTACTCCTTTATTCCTGGACTGTGTGTGATTCATGTCTATGGGAGAAATAGCAGCATAGAATGGAAGCCGATTTAGAGCATACACAGTCTCCTGGAGAACATTGCCCTAGCCCTGCAAGGTATTGCCACCTGGTTGGAACTGTAATTAAGACTTCAAAAGGCCATTCCATGTTTCTATCAATCCAGCTGCTTCAGGATTTTAAAAAAGTGATTATTATAATTTTGGTGGTAAAGATCCCCTACAAACAGGCAATATTGAGGAACTGATGCCTCATTTTTTCCATTGAACCAAAAGGATAAATATTAAAATTGATGAAATTATTTTCTATTGTCAAGGCATGTATATTCAAATGCTGGTTTGAGAACACAGGCTTCCCTTGCTCTGTCAGTCATGTGAAACTTTGTTAATTTCCCTCTATGCTGTAATGTTCATACACGTACAGCCTTCCCTATCATGACTTTAGTTCTACTATTCATTAATTGTTGTTTTTAGTGCTTATTATGGCAGAAAAAAAATGTTTCAATTCTAAAAAAAAAGAGAGAGAGAGAGGGAGAACTTAATAAAAGCAGTGAATTCCATGAGTATGTGCCCATTCCCACACATCATTTGTTATAAAGTGTGTTCCTTGATCAGAAGAAATGCTGTGTGGAATATCATGATGGTGGATAAGGCATTCCATAAGTCCATAGATGGTAGTTTCTGCAGAAGCATTAGGTTCAAGGCAATGCAAACTCATATCTGGAGTATGTGTTTATTCCAGTAAGAACAAATTGCTGCCCATTCCATGATGGAAGTGGTCCAATGTAATCAACCTGCCACTAAGTAGCAGGCTGATCACCTCAGGGAATGGTGCCATATCAGGGGCTGAGTGTGAGTCTGCTGATGGCAGATTGGGCACTCAGCAGTAGCTATAGCCAGTTTGGTCTTGGTGAGGGGGGAACTCAATGTTGCTGAGCCCATGCATGTCCTCCATCTCTAACACCCTGGTCACTTTGTTCATGAGCTCACTGGACAGTTACAGGAGTATCTGGGGAAAGAAGTTAATTATTATTGACAGAAAGGGTCACCTTATCCACTTGATTATTAAAAGTTTCCTCTGCTCATGTCACCCACTGTGGGGCATTCATGAGTGACACAAATATCCTCCTATCTTTTGCTGACTCAGAAAAGCCTATCCACATATCTTTCCCCCAGAACTTTTTGTCACCAATTTTACAATCATCATCAAGTCAAACCATTAGCAACATCCCACAAATCAGTGTACAAACTTACCTCTGGTCATTTCTCTTTCCAAGCAAAATGAACAACCAGGTGCACTGTTTTAAGTTCTGCTTATTAGTGGTACTTCCTACTCACCATTATTCTACATAGGCATCCCAGAAAGGGTCGGCATTGCTGCAGCTGCCCACTTTTGAGTGGTACTTGCATATTGTGCAGAACCATCTGTACTTCAGGCCCGATTTTTCTCTTCCTCAGTCAATGATTGTAAGGAACTCCACTATAAGGCCACAGCTATGGGCTAAGAAAGATAAGTTAATGTGGAAGAAGTGGTGACCATGGTCATTTGGGCAACTTCCTCATGTAACTTACTTGTGTCTCAGGACTCACTTGACCCCTGTCTCATATATACCTTTCCATATTATAATGGAGAGCTGCAATGAATGCCCGACTTTATGGTTTGGTGGGTCAGACAATACTCAGCTCATGATAGGCATGTCAGGTTTCATGGTAACTTCATGGCCCATGGTTAAGCATTTGGTCTCTAGTAAGGCACAGTAGAAGGCCAAAAACTGTTTCTCAAAAGGATAGTAGTTATCTACAGAAGGTGGGAGGGCTCTGCTCCAAAAGCCTAAGGGTCTACATTGTTTGTTTGTTTTTTTCCTGTATGGGCCTGCCAAAGTCTCCAGTGGGCATCTCCACTTGCCACTGATATTCCCAGTACCATTGGATCTGCTGAAACATATGGCTCAAGTGCTCAAGTGGCAGAGCAGCTTCCACAGCAGCCTGGACCATCCATAGAGCCTCTTCCTGTTCCATTCCTCAGTTAAGACTAGCAGCTTTTTTGGTCACTTGACAGATGGGTCAGAGTAGCACACCCAAATGAGCAATAAGTTATCTCCAAAAATCAAAGAGCCCAATAAACCAACTAAACTTTGTGTCCATTTTTTTTTTTTTTTGGTTATAGAGAAAGGGCCAGATGCACCAATTTATCCATCACTTTAGAAGGGATATTTCAAAAAGCCCCACACTACTGGACACCTAGAAATTTCACCAAAGTGCAAGGCCCCTGTATTTTTTTTTTGGACATTCCTGGAGTGGGTGAGCAGGTCTTATATCATAAATCTATTCTAACATTCTAATCTCTCTAAGCCCTTGGATCCCCTCCTCTACAGTATATCAGAGCAGTTCTAGCACTTTAACCTCAGGTAATGCTGGCCATGTGTTGATCCATGTTTCAGACAGCCATGTGAACAAACTGTTAGAGCCTATTCTAACCCCTCCAGGTACAACATTGAACCCAGAATCTCTGCTTTGTGCTCTCATAACAATATATTCAGCATAATCTGACTTTATATTCCCTCCACCATTATTCTACACCTTTAATATACATTTCTATACATATTCCCCTGATTTCTCACTATATAAATTGGAAAACTCAAGCAGTTCTCTTGTAGTATAGTGACACCTTGTACTACATCTTTGGAAATTTGCTGCAACTTCAGTCTAGTTATTTGCCTGGAAGAAAAGAAAGGTGGTGGGAGTGGGTAAAAAAGAGCATTAGAAGCACCTTGCAAGCCAATTACCTCAGGGCATTCCATTGCAGTTTCATTTGGTGAGTCTGGATTGATCTCTTCAGGTGGAGGTTGAATGGTAGACTCCTTGGGGCAAAGTAGTGGTTGTGTGGCTGTTCCCTCAGTGTAGACTGGAAGTGGGGAAGGTGTCTCCTTAGGACAGATCATTACAGGTATATCTGGCAAATAGAAGAATTTAGGGTTTTAATGTCCCCACTGCCATTATTATCAACCTCTATATCTTCATCCTTATTTCCAGGATTCCATTCTGTTCCAATCAATGCCCTCACTTTAATAGCAGACACCCTGAAAGGTTGCAATTTTAGTCTCCATTGTAACTCTGTTATTCACACAATGAGACTCTGGGTCTGGTTTTCAGAGATCTCAAGTCTGTGACTGCACAAAACAAGATTTTCTTTAAGGGCACACAGAAATTTTCACATACTTCATGTGGTGCTTAAGTTGCAAACTTAAATCCTTAAGATCATTCTTTTATAACTGTATCCAGCATATTTATGAACAGCCAGCCAACATCATTATATCTTTTCCCTCCACAAGTCTCTGTTAAGGTGTCAAAAACACTCTCACACAGAGAATTGCCTCATATAAGCATGGACGTAACCAAATCATGTGATGATATTTTGCATATCTCTATTGCCAATTCTAACCATAGAGTATCAGTAGCCTCCTGATTGCTGGAGTCTTTAATGCCATTCAATCTAATCAGAGTAGAGAGTCAATTGCAAAAACACCCACAGCCAATTCAGAAATCCCATTTTTAAGATTCTGTTTATCAAGAACCACTACTGGTACCAAGCTGTGTTGTCAGGGTTCTCTAGGGAAACAGAACCAACAGAGCTATCTGTAAATAGTATGAGATTTTATAAAATTGTCTCACATGACCATGGGATGCTTGAGTCCTAATTCTGTAGTTTGGGCTATAAGCCAAGAATTCCAATGAAGGTTCTCAATGAGTTCCCCAAGAGAAACTGGCTGCCTGAATTAGAGTTGGGAATTGTCTTTTCTGACTGCTGAAAACACTTCTTTTAAGGCCTTCAACTGATTGGATAAGACATCTCTCATAGCTGAAGGCAATCTCCTCAGTTGATTATAGATATAATCAGCCATAGATGCAATCAAATTACTGACAATTTAAGTCCATGAAATGTCCTCACAGTACAATTAGACCAGTGTATGCTTTATCAAACTACTGGGCACCATTATCTGGCCAAGTTGACATGTGAACCTAACCATTCGCAAGCTGTTAAACAATTAAGCAGACTTTCTCAGAGACTTAATTACAAAGTTGGAACTAGAATCTAGTTTTCTTGCCATTCATATTGATGATGTTGTTTTGATTTTGTATTTGATTTCTGTGCAGTCTTCTTGGGTCACATGACATTTACTTAACCACACTTTCATTTGAGACAAATCAAAATGCCTTTTCAACCATAAGTCCTTCATTAGTATGTGTAACTGAGCATATTGAATTAGCTCAATTGACTGTCTGAATATGAAATTTTCATGTCTATGTTTGGTTCAAAACATGGAAAATCCAATGGAACTTTTATGCTTAGACAATTATTGAAAAAATAAATGAAAAGCTACAACTAATAGTTGAATGACAAAAATATGGTGCAGAGAATGGTCATAATAGAAAATCAGAGACTAAAATGCAGAGCAGTTTTATGCTACATTAATCAAAGTAACATCATTGTTATGTTCAGATATCGAAAAAGCCTGCTTATCCCTTTTGATTCTTTCAATCACACTTAAAGCCAAGTTTCTAATTTTTCTCACTTTATACCATTTTAAAAAGTCCCTCAAATTTCACTTCATTTATAGTAAAGTAAGGAGCTCCATGGGCAAGTTTCCATCAAAATTAATAAGAATTCTTTAAAAAGAACCTGGAAATAGTTATAAGGGCATATAGCACATGAAGAAATATTTATTCAGCAAAATCTACTAAAGCTTTGTGAGAACAGTAAGAGTTTGGCATTTGAAATAGTACTCACTCTCAATCTCTCATCCTATATCAATGTAATGAACACTATATACTAGATGGATACAGCCAAGAACATAGTTCCCTCTCTCTTTCCAGTTCCTATTCCAAGGGATATGGGTATCTTCCTGGAAGAAATAGCACAAGAGCATTTCTCATCCTGTTCTTAGATACAGGTTGCATTGTTTAAGTTCCAGGTGAGTATGGCCATTTCTTTCTCCCAGCCCACATTTATGGAACAGAGTATACTTTGGGCTCTACAAACTGAGAATACCAAGGACCAATACTCCCTGCCATGACATCTAAGGTGGAAGCTTCACACCAGGAGAGTCAAGCTGAGAGGACCTGGGACCACTGTACCCTACCCCTTGTAATGAATCACTCCAAGAGAAGTTCAACAATGTTCTCATTTTCAACTCCAGAAGCATGGCTCAAATATTTTGCACAGGGGGAGAAGCAAGTTAAAAAAAAAAAAGAGTGCCAAAGCTCTTACCAATGACTGGCTACATTTGCAAAAGAGTTTGGGAAAGTTGAAGACTAAGTTTGTCCTCTAAAAAAAATGAAGGTTATACTGAAAAAACAGTTAAGTAAATATTGATAGATTCAATAAATATATAAATAATCCATAGGTTTTCAAGTTTACCAAAGGGATCCAAGAAAAGATAAGAAGATAAGAGCCCACCTGAGGTCAAAACAAATCTCAGGCACTGAACTCAAAAACTATTCCTGTTTTGGAGCCTAAATTTAATTGGATAGTCAGGGGAGCAGTTTATGGGGCATTGTTTAAAAACAATAAGGCAATCAGCCATAATTTAGTGCAACAATAATTTAGAGGAAGCAAAAATCAAAGGTTTCATATGGGGGCAGTGTAAATAATATAGTCAGTCACTAAACATTTAAACAAGCAACTAACAATAGCAAGCCCTTTGGGAGAGGGCATCACTATTGGTAGTTATTACATTATATTACCTAAAAGGTCCAGTTTCAAACAAAAGGCTATGGGGCATGCAAACATAGAGGAAAATCTAAGCTACACAGAAGAATAGCTGACAACAGGAACTGCCACTGGGAGCAACAAGATATCAGATTTAACAAACAAATTTTTCCAAATAGTCATTAAACATAAGTTCAAAGAACTAAAGGAAAGTATGCTCCAGAAATAAAAGAAAGTATTGCGACCATCTCTCATCAAATAGAGGTTATCAATAAAAGTAATTTATAAAATAAAACTAAATGGAATCTGGAGTAGAAAGCACAATAACTGTAATGAAAAATTCACTAGAGGGGCTCAACACTACATTTGAACTGGCAAAGAAAGAATTAGCAAACTTGAAAATAGACCAATAGAAATTATGTAATTTGTAGAACTGAGAGAAAGAATGAAGAAAAACTCATAGATCTTCAGAGAAATGTGTGACAACATTAAGTGAATAAATAATGCATAATGGAAGTACAAGCAGTGGAAAGAAAAATATTCAAAGAAATAATAACTGAAAACTTCCTAAATTTGATGAAAGATATTAATTTACACATCAAAAAAGCTCATGGAACTCCAATTAGAATAAACACAAAGTGACTCAGAGACACATCACAGTAAAAAAAATCTGAAAGCAGCAAGAGGAAAACTACTACTTACCTATAAATGGACGCTGACAAAATTAACAGTTAACTTCACATCAGAAACAATAGAACAATGGTGGACAGAAGGGAGTGAGATAGCATATTCAAAGCCCTGGAAGAAAAACTTTCAACTAAGAATGCTGTATCCACAAAGCTACATTTTAAAACTGAAGGTAAAATAAAGACCTTGCCAGATAGACAAAAAATTGAGAATTCATACATAGGAGACCCATCTTACAAGAAATAACAAAGAACTTCTTCAGTCTGACAGCAAGTGATCCAAGACAGTAATTTGAGTGCATCCCTCCCTGCAAAAAAAGCACTGGTAAAGGCTACTACGTAATTACAAAAGACTTGCTCCTGAGAGTGACAGAGTCTGACTGAAATATGTCTTCCCTGCACATGGTCCATCTGTCTCTGACACTCAAACCTCTATGTGATGACAGTTTTAGGTGTACTTACAGAGAGCAGAGTCTAAGGGCTGTCCATGTGCCAGCTGGGTCCAAAAGCTCGGCAGAGCTGCAATTCCTACTCTACAACTCAATGGACTAACCCAGGACACCTAGTGCGGTGATGATGATGGACAACGGCTATCCCAGGGAATGGAGAGAGTCTGCAGCTGTAGGCAGGATAATCTCATCCATCTTATCTATGGGATATAAGGCCCCTCTCACTTGGAGTTGGAGTGGACATCACCATCCCAGACTCCTCAGGATTGGGGGAAGAGCTATGGACTAGAGTGGACTTACTGGTATTCTGTTATAGACTTCTTGAGATTCATGCAATGGAAGAAATTACAAAATTATGTGGAGCCAGTGGCCACTGGATGCTTTGGGGGCAGGGAGAAGGAAAAGCAGTTGTAATGCAGGGGCCTTTTCAGAACTTGGGAATTATCTGTAGTGACAATGTAATGACAGATATAGGCCATTTTATATCATCATATAACATGCAGAACTGTGTGGGAGAGAGTGTGGTCTACAATGTGAACTATGGTCCATGCTTAGTGTCAAAACCCCAAAATGTGTATATCTATTGCAGGTGAAGTGCCACACTAATGAAGAATGTATATGTGGGAGGTTGTGGAAGGTAGAGGAGGTGGGGCATATGGGTACCCTTAAAATTTTTGTGTTACATTTATGTAATCTATGAATCTTTAAGAAAAATAAATAAATTAATTTAAAAATAAATAAAAACTATATAAATTCATATTTCCTCTTGTTTCTTCTCTTAATTTATTTTAAAAACAATTCTCTCTCTCTCTCTAACTCTCTCTCTCTCTCTTTCTCTCTCTCTCTCTCTCCCTCTCTCTCTCTATCTCCATATATATTATTAGGTCTATAATATAAAGAAATAAAATCATATTTAAGTTAGAGTATATCAAGGATAAGAATGAATATCATCCAATGACTTGCAGCCTCTTTTGGGGAATGGGCAATGCACTTCTGGTTGTACACACACAGTTAAATTACATTAGGTGAAAAGTATGATTATATTTTTTATCTTATTTAATCTTAAAGCTTATCTAAGGAATAAAACATAAAAATGTATGAATAATAATTATAACATATTGTTGAGTTTGTAAAATTTTTAGAGTTAGTATGTATAGCAATAATACCATCAAAAGTGTAAAAAAGGAATAGAGCTATATAGGAGTAACATTTCTATATGATACATTGATTAATTTGTATAAATTTGAAGTAGATTTTCAGTAGATAAGATGTATATGGTAAATGCTAAAACAGTCATTAAGGAAATAACTGAAAAAAAGCTATAATGAAAACAAAATTAAAACGTTGCATTAGAAAATATTTACTTAATGCAAAAAAAAGCAGTAAAGGAGAGATTGAGAAACAAAAACGTGACACGTAGAAAAAAATGTCAACTATATAAATAAATGCATTAAATGGGAATTGATAAAACAATTTAATCAAATGTCAGAGATTATCAGACTAGATAAATGAGATTCACTCATATCCTGTCTGCAGGATGTATTTTAGATTCAAAAATACAAATAGTTTGAAAGTAAAAGGTTTAAAAAAGATATATCATGCAACCAGCAATCATAAGAAAGATAGAGTGGCTATATGAACACCAGACAAAATAGATTTTAAAACAGAAAAGTTTCAAGATATAAAGAAGGGCATTCTATAGTGATAAAATGGTCTCTTACCAAAAAGTTACACCAATTGTAAATATATATGCACCTAACAAAACAGCCCCAAAATATATGAAGAAAAATAGATGAATGGATCCTGACATTATTTCCAGGAGACCCAAAACATGACTGTGGCCCAGCAGTCAGAGTAGTAGCTTGTGGAAGTTAGATGATAATGAAGTGTTAGCTCAATTTCCTCTCAAAGTGGGTCCAATGTGTTCCTGAACCAATTCTTTGGTTATTTCTCCAATTCTGTATTGAATAATTGGACACACTCAGAAACTGAAAGAGTGTCCACTTTGGTTCCCTGATAGGGAATCTACCTCTGAATAGTCAAATAAGAGCATTACTGTACAGACTGCAGTGACTGATCTTGATTATCAAGGGGAAATAAACCTGCTACTACACAATGGAGGTAAAGAAGTGTATGCCGGGAATACAAGATCTCTATTAGGTGTCTCTTATTATACCATGTGTGATGGCTAGGCTAATGTGTCAACTCGGCCAGGTAATTGTGCCCAGCTGCTGGGTCCAGCAAGCCTGGGGCTAATTGCATCTGCATCAATCAGCAAGATTGGATGAAGAATGGATGATGCTGTTATCCATTCAGTTGACTGCTTATAAAAGGGAACTGATTTCAACATTCGGAGAGAATTTCCCAGCTCGTCGTTTGACAGCGAACTTCTCCCAAGAACACATCGAGGACCCTTCATCAGTCTTTCATCGGAGCAAACTCATCGAGGACCCTTCATCAGTCTTTCATCGGAGCCCCTGGCTTGCAGCCTGCTGGCAGAACCTGGACTTGTGTATCCCCACGGTCACGTGAGAGACTCTTATAAAATCTTATATTTTTAACAGAGATCTCGTGTTGATTCAGTTTCCCGAGAGAACCCTGACTAGAACAG
>PVKH010020905.1:0-14473 GCA_004027955.1 Chaetophractus vellerosus | reverse complement strand
ATGCCCTAGAGGATCTAATATATTCCAGGAAAACTCTTCTTTACCCTCATTATGTAGATGCAGTCCTATTTCCCCTTGGTAGTCAGGATCAATCACCCCAGCCAGTACAGTAATTCCCTTCTTTGCCTGTTGATTCAGAGGCGTGAGGAGTCCAAAGTGGCCAGGTGGCAGTCTTAACTTCCAGTTCAATGGAATCATTGTTGTGTTTCCTGGCAGAAGCACTGCTCCTTTTGGAACTAAGACCTATAGACCAGCAAAGCTTAAGGCTGCGGAGACAAGAAGCAAAAATTTTCCTAGTGGATCACTAGGGGTAACAGTGAGTGGTGCCACTCTCATTTCCACCTCTTGATTCCTGGACCCATGAACTCTAGCTATGGGAGACTAGGAGAATGTAAACCTGAAGCTTAGTTAACTAACCTCTGCCTTAGGACATCTAGGTTCAAATTTCCTTTGATTCTCTACCTTAGTGTGGTCCTTGGAAACCAGTAATCCCCATGTGTATGCTTACAAAAAAAGATTAACCATATTCTGGTGTGAGGGTTTTTAAAGGTTAGCTTTACCTATAAAATAACATACCCAGCACTACAGTCCCTTGGAGGGGGTGTTCAAAAGAGAGATTGTATCTGTCTCCTGGCAGAGTGAATAATATGTGTAAACACATGGAAGCCAAAAGAAGCAAACCATATGCACAGAAATATAAATTAATAACTTGATCATAGCAGAGAGTTTATAAAATTAAATTTGAAGAAGAGAGAGTATTTGGGGCTAAGAAGGTCAGGGTAGGAAAATGTTGATAGTAGAAACTGAGAAGAGTTAATGCTTACAAAAGCCTTCTTCCTTATGGGTAAATATAAGTTAAATATATATGATAAATTCTAATACAGATGTTAATTGTTGAGTTCAATCTAAGCATTTCTTTGGAGTGGATAAATGTTTCCACTGAAGCCTCCTACCTGTCTCAGGTTCTAACTTCTTGTTCTCACCAGTGACACCACGAATTCCTGTGCTGTTGCAATGGTTTACTGAAAAAAGGCAAACCCCTCCATGGGCAAGGGACTGAATCTCAGCCCCATTATCTAGTATCTAGTGATTATTGATATGAAATTTAAAACTCAAGCCAAGGAAAGAAGCCAGGGTTGAAATCTCCCATAAAGCAAATAGGCATTTTCCTGGTCACTTTGGAGCAAAGAAGAAACAGAACTAGCTTTTCTACTCAGTTCTCATTACCCCATCCATGAAATGCCCCATTGCATTTTAAGAGGGCATAGCCCATTGCCTTGCCATTAAAATAATTAGCAGAGGAGTGCATGTAGCTCAAGTGGTTGAGCATCTTGCTTCCCATGTATGAGGTCTCGGGTTCAATCCCTACTTAAAAAAAAAAAAAAATTAACAAGTGTGTGAAGAATCAATAGAAAACTCTCAAATCGTCTTCACATCTTCCCCTTCAGCAAAGCAGCAAAGCTTTGACCCCTATCCAGCTAAAAGAATTAAGCCCTCAAGCTCTGCCCTATTGGAGGCTCTGGTGACTCCCTCTGGCTGTGCCCAGCATGATTCTAGGGTAACAGACCCAGGTAAACAAGGATGGTTGGTGACCCTAGTTAGTTCCCTTCTTGGTCTAATCTCATAGCAGTCCCTGTGTTTCTGAACTAACATCTCCTATTTCTGGGCTCCCATCCAATTCTATTCTTGCCTTTATAATGCCACTTATTGCAGTGAATTGTGATTGCTTTTCTTGCCCATGACCCAGATGTCTATTTCCTCAGGAGAAGACCATTTTCAAAGCATCTGCACCTCCAGAACCTTGTACAATGCCTGATGCATAGCAGGTGCTCAGTATGTTTTTGGTGAGTGAAGCTTTGATCACAGATTGCTGGACTGACTGCCTGTTTTGGCCCCATCTCTCCCTCTCTCAGATATAACAGTTTGTGCCTATGACCACATCAGTTGGCATCTGATTGGAATGAGCTCTGGGCCAGAATTATTCTCCATTCATTTTAACGGACAGGTTCTGGAGCAGAACCATCATAAGATCTCGGCCATCACCCTCGTTAGTGCTACGTCCACTACTGCAAACATGACCATGAGCCCAGAGGGAAGGTGGTCCATATCGTCTCTCATCTCAAAACATTTTCAAGGCAAGGAAATTCCTCTGGTGGCCTTGCTTCTGAATGTAGGACCCTATCTTCCAAGACATTAACTACCTCTTCCTTTGCTCTTACCCCAGACACATGCCTTGGGTCCCTGAAAATAGAATTTAGATACTCTGCTCTCAGATTTATAACTGATAGGTTGGGGTGGAAGAAGTAGAGGCATCAACAAAAAGCAAAAAGTGACACGAAAAGCAAAGAGGTTCCTATGTCCTTAGAAGGAGAAAGGGGGAAGGACATAAATGTTACAGGAAAATAGTATTTCTTGACCCACAATCATTTATTTGCAAATTTATAGAAGCTTCAGGTTCTGAAAAGAGCAAGAGTTTTAAAGATTATCTTTTATAATGAGATGAGGACAATGCCTGGCACAGAGATCACACATAATATCTAAATACCTGAGGGGTGGGTTTTAAAGAACATTAGTTAATTCAGGTGGGGGAAAAAAGCCCAGGTTGTTATGTGGTATCATGTAAACAAAATAATTTGTTCCACTGCACATTTTTTGCTTTAAAACTGGTAGGAGGATTTGTGTAAATAGACGATAAATTCTAAGTAAACGATCCCACCATAGGAAGCCATTTTGTTGCCAAAGTTATGTGCATAAGCAATGTACATAAGAAAGAAATGCCTCACGGGATCATTTCAGTTTCTTTTTGCACTGAACAGTCAAAACTACATTTGAAGTAATGAAATTGTCATATCCCTAGAAGATAGAGGGTCTAATAATAATAAAACAAGAAAGCAAACATTTGGAGGACTTATGTGCCAGGCACTGTTATACTCTATATATTAACAGTTAGTTGCTAACAGCAATTTCATGAGGGAAGATTAGTATTGTTCTCGTGTTAGAGATGAAGAAAGAGACAACAGGGCAAAGGAGAATTCCACAAGACCAAAGTCGGCAGGGCTTTAAGGGCCTGGAAATTGCAAGAAATCTGCCTGCTTTGGGGAGAAACAAGGGGAATCTTTCCAAGTTCTTTTCCTCTCCCTCCCTCTAATTCTCTGGGTGTTTTTGTTGTTGTTGCTGTTTTGTTGATTTGTTTTTGTTTTTTAATGTCTGTGCCCCTCTCTGCTCCACTAAAAGAGCTCCAAACCACAGTTTTCAAAAGTTGACTGGGCATTACTCCTACTGTTATTTAATCCTTCCACATAATTAATTTAAAAGATAGGCATTTTGCTTGATCTTAATTTCTTCTTTCTAATTCTTTCACTGTCTTCTTTATTTCCTAAATCAGCTGGGATGCAGGCTTACATTGACATTAAAAATTGCCCAAAGAAAACTAGGAATCTGAAGACTCTAACTCGTGACCAGAGGCGGCACATCAAGAGATGGGAATACTTCATTGCTGCAGAGGAAGTCATCTGGGACTATGCACCTGTAATACCAGCGAATATGGACAAGTGAGTCGTTGGGCTCTCACCGCTGTGCAAAGGTTTAACATATGTTCCATAGAGTGCTACATGCGTGGAGGGTGAAATGTCATGAGTTGACAGCTCTCAGGGGGGCTCTGTGTATTGGTTTTTATTCAGGTCTTCTTGTGCAAATCAATCCAGAATCACCTCAAACTCACCAAGGGAACTCAGCCTAACAACAACAACAACAACAACAACAACAATAATAATAGCAGCTACCATCTGTTGAGTGCTTGCTATTGCCAAGCACCAAGTACCATATTAAAACCTTTCCAAGGGCTTCTCTTCAATTCAATGGGTAGATACTTTATTGTTTCTCTTTTATAGATGAGGAAAATGGGCATGAGAGGTAAACAAATTTGGAAATTCAAATAGCTACTAAACATCCGAAAAGATGTTCAAGTTCAGTCATAATAAGAGAAATGCAAATCAAAACTTCACTGAATAAAAACACAAAATAAAGGCAAAAAAATTCACTGAAATACCACTTTTTACCTATCAGACTTACAAAAATCCAGACAACATAAAATGTTGGCAAGACTGTGAGAAACAGGCATTCTCATATATTTCCAGTGGAAGTATAAATTGGTATAACCCTTCTGGAGGGTAATTTGACAATATGTATCAAAATTATAAACACATATACACTTTGACCCAGCTGTCTCACCCTGGGAATTTACTGTAGCTATACTTGCTCACAAGTGAAAGGATGTATGTAGGGCATTCATTGCCATTAGCAATGAATTAGTTAGCAGTAGCAAAAGATGACAAACAACCCAAAATATCCATCAATAGGAACCTGGTTTAATAAATGATAGTCTATCCATTCAATAGTATACTATACATCTATTTTAAAAGGATGCAAATACTATGTACTAATATAAAAATGTCTCCATTGTTAAGGTAAAAAGTCAAGGTATATCAGAGTGTGTATAAACAGCTGACTTTTGTTAAAGAAGTAGGGGATAGAAATATTTATATTTGTTTATCTGCAAGTAATATTTGTATATATATAATAAAGATACGCTGGAATTGTATACATAAAATTAATCAAGTGATTGAGGCTAAGGAGGTAGAATAAGGGGATACAGGTTGTGAGCAAGACTTTTACTGTAATCAAAATCATGTGAATATACTTCCTATTCAAAAACTACTAAGAAAAAGAGCAAAGAATAAACTTGCTCAAGATCATATAATTATGACAGATGAGACAGAGCTCTCTGAAAAGAGTGGGGCAGTATAAAACTGTGCAAAATAAATGCATAAACTAGATAAGCTCTATGAAGGAGCGTCTGCTTTTGCAATCTAGGACAATAAACAGCACTGAGGGTAAAAGTGATTGATGTTGCTGCCCCAAAGTCAATGATCTCAGGAGCTACAGAAAATGAGTGAAGGTAGTGGCTTTTCAGCTGGCACCCAGGATAGCCCAACAGCACATGACTATGTCTATTAAATTAGTGAAAGCTGCCTGGAGTGGGAAAGTGCTTTTAGAGATTAAGAAATACCTGGAAAGCCAAGAAGGGATTAAAGATTAAATGATGATGGAGCTCAGCCCCAATCAAGACGGCAAAGTGAGAAGCTTCAGGGCTCCATCTCCCCACAGAAGTTTTGAACAACCAGCAAGAATTGGCAGAAACATCTTTCTTGAAGCTCCAGAAAACAGTGACAGCTTGCAGTAACAGGGCAAGTACCAAGTGAAGAAAAAGCCTGGTCTTAGCGCAGAACCTGTCCGTGCTCCCGGTGTGGTTCCCCTACTGGAGGAAGCAAAGTAACCCTCATGCCCATACTGGGAGAGTGTATGTCTGGTCCAATCTGTCAGCAGCCAGAGGCACTCGTCGCAGACGTGCCATCCCTGAACTTGCCCTGCCTATAGAAGGCAGCTCGCAGAGCTCTCCTACAGAACACCGTGGGAGAATGGTCAAGTCATGGCAGCCTGGAGCAAGGATTGCTGGCTGAGGGCATACAGTGCCGTGTCCATGAGGAAACTGCTTCCTAGGGAAGCAGAGACATTCATGTCTGTATAAACGGGGGAATTCCTAGGACTGCATTGTGCCTGCCCAAGACAAGATACATGTGCAGAAAGGATCGGGGAAACCCTATGCTTTGGTCTCAAGCTATTCTCTAAACTCACTGTATGGAGAGCCTCTGAAGGGAGTGCTTGCTGAGGTCAATCTGCAAAGACTAGGAAAGGTGGGGGGTTTTGTTGTTAGTTCCTGGCCTTCAAGGAAAGTTCTGTCATAGCACTAGCTGGATATAAGCTTATGGAACAGATGCCTCAGAGTCTAAATTCCAGCTCTAACATATTAAAATATAAAAATGTCCAGGTTCAACAAAGATTATCAAACCAAACAGAACCAAACCAAACCAAACCAAACCAAACCAAACCAAACAAACAAACAAAAAACAGGAAGTGGTGGCCCAGGCAAAGGAGAAGAGTAAAGCCTTAGAAATCTTCAGTGAGGAGGATCAGACCTGAGACAAACCAGAGAAACCCTTTTTAAAAATAGTCCTAAATATGCTCAAAAAGCTAAAGGAAAATATAGACAAAGAACTATAGGAGAGCAGGAAAACAATAGATGAACACAAAATATCAACAGAGAGATGATGATCATTTAAAAAGAAAAAAACCAAATCAAGCTGAAGACAGAAATTTAAAACTCCCTAGAGAGGTTCAACAGCAGATTGGAGCTGACAGGAGAAAGAATCAGAGAACTTGAAGATAGGACAATTGAAGTCATCCAGTCTAAGGAGCAGAAAGTAGAATAATGAAGAAAAGTTAACAGAACCTGTGGGACACCAATAAGAGTACCAATATGTGCGTGTAGGAGTCCCAGAAGGAGAAGAAAGAGAGAAAAGGGTAGAGAGAATATTCAAGGAAATACTGGCTGACAACTTCCCAAATGTAATGAAAGACATGAACATAAATATCCAAGACTCTCAACGAACTCCAAACAGGATAAACCCAAATAGCTCCACACTATGACATAAAATCAACTTGTCAAATGACAAAGAGAACTTCTGAAAGCCACAAGAGAGAAGAAACATGTGACATACAAGGGGGCCTCAATAAGATCAAATGCCTATTTCAAAAAATTCTGGAGGCAAGAAGGCAGTGAGATAACATACAGGCATACCTTGGAGATTCTGCAGGTTCAGTTTCAGACCACTGCAATTCTGTGAATATTGCAACAAAGGGAGTCACACGAATTTTTTGGTTTCCCAGTACATATAAAAAAGTTATATTTACACTATACTGTAGTCTATTAAGTATGCAATAGCATTATGTCTAAAAAAACAATGTACATACCTTAATTAAAATGTGACACAGAGAGGCAGAGTAAACACATGTTGTTGGAAAAATAGACCAATAGACTTGCCCAAGCTACAATTTGTAAAAAATGCAATATCTGCAAAGTGCAATAAAGAGAAACACAATAAAATGAGGTATGCCTGTATTTAAAATGCTGATAGCAAAAAACCTGCCAATTAAGAATTCTATATCTGGCAAAACTGTCTTTCAAAAATGAGGGAGAGATTAAGACATTCCCAGATTTGGGGGAGGAGGAGAAGCCGAAGGAGTTGGTCACCAGTAAACCAGCCCTACAAGAGAAGGTAACAACATAGGTAAATATCAATGCCAGTACTATTGTATTTTTGGTTTGTAACTCCACTTTTTACTTCCTACAGGATCTGAAAGGCAAACGCATAAAATGTAATGATAAATCAGTGGTCTTGGACTTAAAATATATAAACATGCAATTTGTGACAAGAACTACATAAAGGTGGAGGGATAGAGGGGTGTGGAACTTAGTTTCTATATACTATTGAAGTTCAGTTGGTATCAAAGCAAACAAGATCGCTATAGTTTAGGATGATAAATTTAAGCCTCGTGGTAAGTATAAAGAAAATATTGGAGAATATGGAAACTCATAGGCACAGAAAGTAGAATTCAGGTTGCCAGGGGAGGGTTGCAGGGAAAAGGGGAGTTAAGGCATAATGGGTATAGGGTTTCAGTTTGGGGAGATGGGAAAGGTTTAGTAACGGAAGGTTGTGGTGGTACTGCAACATTGTGAATGTGATTAATCCCGCGGAATGGTGTGCTTGGTAGTGAGTGAGATGGGAAAGTTTATTTTTTGTATATGTTCCCACAAAAGAAAGAAAGGGAGGGAAGGAGGGAGGGAAGGAGGGAGGGAAGGAGGGAGGGAGGTAAAACAGATCAACTAAAGATAAAGACATCATTACAATTAAAGGTAGCACATGAGCCTGGATAGGCTCTAATAAGGGAGGAGAAAAGACTCAAAAGGATATCATGGGGACATATGAAAATATTTCGATATAGACTGTGAATTTTATACCAATGTTAAATTTCTTGAACTTGAACACTTAAGGTAGTTACATAAGTGAATATCCTTGCTCTTAGGAAATCTATATGGCAGTATTAAGTTTTCAAGGAATATGATGTACACTACTTAATTCACATATTTAGAAAATGGACTTCTAGATGGACAGATAGAGGGATTGGGGGATGGATGGATAGATAGATAGATAGATAGATAGATAGATAGATAGATAGATAGATAGATAGATAGATAGATAGATAGATAGATAGATAGATAGATATGGATGATAGGTAGATAGATGGAGGATAGATGGGTTGAGGGATAGATAGATGGGATGATAGAACAAATGTGGCAAAATGTTAATATTGGTGGAGCTGGATATTGAGGTGATAGGGTATACTGGAGTTTTCTGTAACTGTATTGTAAGTTTGGAAGAATTTCAAAATAAAAAAAATGTTTTTTTAAAAGAAAAGATTAAATTATGGGAAAGACCTTAGAAAAATTCCCAATGCGTCCTATCCTTTCAGCCAGTGTTTACCTTTCCCCAGAGATATCTAAGGTCTCCTATAACAAACAATGACAAGAAGATCAAAATACCTGTTCCTAAACAGTTATCTGTAACTTTATCAGGGTAGAAGAGACAGCTCAGAGGTTTCCAGTTTGCCAACTAGGTTGACATCAGGACTTTGTAAATTACATTAGTAATTTTTTTAAATAGAACTAGCATTTTAGATAATCCAAGAGCAGAATTTCTAAGGAAAAGGGTTTCCCCATCCTACTGGGATCTCTACTTGAGAAACTGGCTTAATTTTTTAAAATTTCATTTCACTTAAGAAAATACAGATCTCTGCATTTGGATAATTTCTCAAACCAAATTGGAAAACATTATAAGAAGGTTGTCTATAAACAGTATCAAGATGAGTCCTTCACCAAACGTATGGAGAATACCCAAGAAGATGGGATTTTGGGTCCTATAATCAGGGCTCAAGTCAGAGACACACTCAAAGTAAGTAACAATAATACAGAACCATGGAAGAAATTAAGTAGTGAATGATTATAAAGAACTTGGTTATTTATTTTAAAAAGAAAAAGGTGACCATATATGCCATATATATTTAAATTTAAACATAGCTTTTAGTTTTTATTTGGTATTTGCATTTATTTATACCCTAACCCGTAAGAAGAAAGGATCTAAGACACTTTATCAAATTATGAGGAAATAAAACAGAGGCGGTGTAAATGGGGAGAAGGGAGAGGATAATATGGGGCAAAGCAAATAAAGCCAAGGATAATATAAGCATAATGAAACACATACAGTATGATCTCTCATAAATTTGTCTGCAAATTTTGTTCTAAGCGTTCTTTGTGTGTGTGTGTGTACTGGATGCATATAAATTTTTTTTGAATCACACAAAATGTTATACAATATATTTGGTTCATAGTAATGCAATCATACAGTATTTGTCCTTTTGTGTCTGGCTTGCTTCCCTCAACATAATATCCTCCAGATTCATTCATGTTATCATATGCTTTACGACTTCATTCCTTCTTACAGCTGCATAATATTCCATCATGTGAATAGACCACAGTTTGTTTATCCATTCATCGGTTGATGGACACCTGGGTTGTTTCCAACTTTTAGCAATGGTGAATAATGTCGCTATGAACATCGGTGTACAGATGTCTGTTCATGTCACTGCTCTCAGTTCTTCTGGGTATATACCCAGTAGCGGTATTGCTGGGTCACGTGCAAGTCTATATTCAACTTCTTTAGGAACTGCCAACCAGTGATCCACAGTGGCTATACCATTCTGCATTCCCACCAACAGTGAATAAGTATTCCTATTTCTCCACATCCTTTCCAACACTTGTAGTTCATGGTCTTTTTAATAGTGATATGAAATAATATTTCATTGTAGTTTTGATTTGCATTTCCCTAATCATTAGTAATTTGAGCATTTCTTCATGTGATTTTTTTTTTGCCATTTGTATTTCTTCTTTGGACAAATGTCTATTCAAGTCTTTTGCCCATTTTTTAATTGGGTTGTTCATTTTTTAATTGTTGAGTTGTAACATCTCTTTATATATCCTGGATATTAAACCCTTTTTGGATATGTGGTTTCCAAATATTTTCTCCCATTGAGTTGGCTGCCTTTTCACCCTTTTGACAAAGCCCTGTAAGGTGCAAAAGTGTTTAATTTTGAGAAGGTCCCATTTATCTATTTTTTCTTTTGTTGCACATGCTTTGGGTGTAAGGTCCAAGAAACTACCACCTACCACAAGGTCTTGAAGATGTTTCTCTACATTTTCTTCTAGTAGTTTTATGGTCCCAATTTTATATTTAGGTCTTTGATCCATTTTGAGTTGATTCTTGAATAGGGAGTGAGATAGGGGTCCTCTTTCATTCTTTTGGTTATATATATCCAAGTGTCCCAGTATCATTTGTTGAAGAGATCTTTGTCCTGTTAACATTAACTTAGTAGGCTTGTCAAAAACCAGTTGACTGTATAGGTGAGGGTTTATTTCTGGGTTCTCAATTCTATTCCACTGATCAATGTATCTATCTTTATGCCAGTACCATGCTCTTTTGACCACTGTAGCTTTGTAATATGTTTCTAGGTCAGGTAGTGAAATTCCTCCCATGTCGCTCTTCTTTTTTAGAATGCTTTTGGCTATTCAGGTGCACTTTCCCTTCCAAATGAATTTGGTAATTGCCTTTTCTAATTCTGTAAAGTAAGCTATTGCAATTTTGATTGGTATTGCATTGAATCTATAAATCAGTTTCAATAAGATTGATATCTTCACAATATTTATTCTTCCAATCCATGAACATGGAATGTCTTTCCATTTGTTTAGGTCTTAAAAATTTCTCTTAGCATTGTTTTGTAGTTTTCTGCATATAGGTCCTATACTTCTTTGGTTAAATTAATTCCTAGGTATTTGAGTATTTTTGTTGCTATTGAAAATGGAATTTTTCCCCTATTTTTCTCCAAATTGTTCAGTACTAGTGAACAAAAACATTACTGATTTTTGCATGTTGATCTTGTATCCTGCCACTTTGCTGAACTCATTTATTAGCTCAAGTAGCTTTGTTGTGGATAGTTCCAGATTTTCTAAGTACAGGATCATGTCATCTGCAAACAGTGAGAATTTTACTTCCTCTTCTCCTATTTGGATGCCTTTAATTTTTTTTCTTGTCTAATTGCCCTAGCTAGGACTTCTATACAATATTGAATAACAGTGGTGACAGTGGGCATCCTTGTCTTGTTCCCAATCTTAGAGGGAAAGCTTTCAACCTTTCCCCATTGAGTATGATGTTGACTGTGGATTTTTCATACATGCCTTTTAGCATATGTGATAAATTTGAGGAATTTTCCTTCTATTCCCATCTTTTGAAGTGTTTTTATAAAAACAGATGCTGGTTTTTGTCGAATGCCTTTTCTGCATCAAATGAGATTATCATTTGAATTTTTCCTTCAATCTGTTAATGTGGTGTATTACGTTGATTGATTTTCTTATGTTGAACCAGCCTTGCATACAGGAATAAATCCCACTTGGTCATGATGTATAAGTCTTTTGATATGCTATTGGATTCAATTTCCAAGTATTTTGTTGAGAATTTTTGCATCTATGTTCATTAGAGAGATTGGTCTGTAATTTTCTTTTCTTGTTGTATCTTTATCTGTCTTTGGTATTAGGGTGATGTTGGCTTCACAAAATATGTTTGGTAATTTTCCCTACTCTTCAATTTTTTGGAAGAGTTTAAACAAGATTGGTGTTAATTCTTCTCAGAATGCTTGGTAGACTTCACCTGTGAAGCTGTCTGGTCCTGGACTTTTCTTTACTGGGAGATTTTTTTATGACGGATTCAGTCTACTTAAATGTGATTGGTTTGTTAAATTCTTGTATTTCTTGTAGCATCAGTGTAGGTTGGTTGTTCATTTCTAGGAATTTGTCCATTTCATCTAGGTTGCTAGTTTGTTGGCATACAATTTTTCATATTATCCTCTTATGAGTCTTTTTATTTTTGTGGAGTTATTTGTAATTTCGCCCCTTTTGTTTATGATTGTATTTATTTGCATCTTCTCTCTTTTTTATCTCTCTTTGTCTAGGGTTTGTCAATTTTATTGATCTTCTCAAAGAACCAGCTTTTGCTTTTGTTGATTTTTCTCTTGTTGTTGTTTTTTTTTGTTTTTTTTTTGTTTTGTTTTGTCCTCAATTTCATTTATTTCTACCCTAATCTTTATTATTTCTTTCCTTCTGCTTGCTTTGGGATTGGTTTGCTGTTCTTTTTCTGGTTTCTCTAGTTGTTCAGTTAAATCTTTGAGTTTAGCTCTTTCTTCTTTTTTAATATAGGCTTTTAGGGCTATAAATTTCCTTCTCCATACTGCCTTCACTGTATCCCATAAGTTTTGATACATTGTGTTCTTGTTTTCATTTGTCTCAATGTATTTACTGATTTCACTTATAATTTCTTCTTTGACCCATTGACTATTTAGAAGTGTGTTGTTCAGCCTCCACACATTTGCGAATTTACTTTTTTCCTGTCTATTATTGATTTTCCGTTTCATTCCATTATGATATGAGAAGGTGCTTTGTATAATTTCAATCTTTTTATATTTATTGAGAGGTGTGTTGTGCCCTAACATGTGGTCTATCCTGGAGAAAGATCCGTGGGCACTTGAGAAGAATATATAACCCACTGAGTTTGGATACAGTGTTCTATATATATCTGTTAGGTCTAACTCATTTATTTTATTGTTCAATTTCTCTGTTTCCTTGTTGATCTTCTGTCTAGTTGTTCTATCTAATGATGTGAGTGTGGTGTTGAAGTCTCCCACGATTATTGCAGAGATGGTTATTTTTCCCTTCAGTTTTCCCAGAGTTTGTCTCATGTATTTTGGGGCACCCTGGTTAGGGGCATAGATATTTATGACTATTATATCTTCCTGTTAGATTGTCCCTTTTATTAATATATAACAGCATTCTGTATCTTGCATAACTTTTTTGTATTTAAAGTCTGTTTTGGCTGATAGTATAGCTACCCCTGCTCTTTTCTGGTTACTATTTGCATGGAGTATCTTTTTCCAACCGTTCACTTTTAGCCGGTTTGTATCCCTGAGTCTAAGATGGGTTTCTTATAAGCAGTATATGGATGGCTGATTTTCAAAAATCCATTCTGTCAGTCTGTATATTTTCATTGAGGAGTTTAATCCATTAACATTCAATGATATTACTGTAAATGCACTATTTACTTCCTCCATTTTGTTCTTTGCTTTTCATATGTCATATCATATTTTTGTCTGTCTTTTTACTCTTTTGGTTCTCCTTTCTGCTGTTCTTTCTTCTAAACTCTCCTGTTTCTCTCTCCTGTCTTTTTCTTTCAGGTTCAAAGGCTTCCTTTAATTTTTCTTGCAAAGGTGGATTCTTTTTTGCAAACTCTCCTAGTTTCTGAATATTTTATACTCACCTTCATATTGGAAGGACAGTTTTTCTGGATAAAGAATTCTCAGCTGACAGTTTTTCTCTTTCAGTATCCTAATTGTACCATACCACTGTCTTCTTGCCTCCATGGTTTCTGAAGAGAAATCTGCTCTAAGTCTTACTGGACATCCCTTGTATGTGATGGTTTGCTTCTCCCTTGCTGCTCTGAGAATTTTCTCTTTATCTTTGACATTTGATATTCTGAGTAGTATGTGTCTTGGAATAAGTCTATTTAGATTTATTCTGATTGGGATATTGTATGCTTCTTGGACATATAAGTTCATTTATTTTGTGAGAGTTGGGATATTTTCAGCTACTAATACCTCAAATACTCTTTCTGCCCCTTTTCCCTTCTCTTCTCCTTCTGGAACACCCATGACATATATGTTGTTGCATTTTGTGTTGTCATTCAACTCTGAGCCCCTGCTCAATTTTTCCATTCTTTTCTCTCTTTGTTCTTTTTTCTCTTCAATTTTAGCTGTTCTGTCTTTGGTATCACCTATTCTTTCTTCTGTCATTTCAAGTCTGCTGTTGTATGCCTCAAATGTGTTTTCATCTCACCTATTGTGTCTTTCATTCCCATCAGCTCTGTTACTTTTCTGTTCAGGATTTCAAATTCCTATTTTTGCTCACTCAATGTCTTCTTGATGGCATTTATCTATTTAGTCACATTGTCTTTCACCTCATTAATTTGATTTTGGAAATTTGTGTGCATCTCAATGATTAGTTCTCTCAAATTCTGCATCTCTTCTGGGGCTTTGATATATTCCTTTTCTTGGTCCATGTCTTCTATTTTCTTAGTATGGCTTATAATTTTTGCTGATATCTATGCATCTGATTAGGATGTAGCTTACTCAGTTGCTCAATTTCTTTCTCTTTTGTGGGGATTTAGTGGCAGGAGGCTGTGTGTTACCACTGCTCTTTGATTCTTGGCTCGACCTGGATTGTTAGGATTGTCCTGCTGTTAGGATTGTCCTTGCTCAAAACTGGGCACTGGACCCAGTAATTGGTTGTAGAGTCGCTTCCTAGGGCCTTACGGAGAGAGGCTATAGAGGCCAGAAAAAGCCTCTCCTACTTATTTTTAAT
>PVKH010020904.1:0-14473 GCA_004027955.1 Chaetophractus vellerosus | reverse complement strand
CTGTGGTCTAGCCCTTTTTGATTCTCTTCTTCCATCAAATATTTTCACAGTCTTCAAGTCTTATCTTGACACTTTTCAAGGCAGGAATTTTTAGACTATGATAAGCATTTGAAGAAGATATTTGGGGACTGATCAGCTTTTCCTGGCCTTAAAATCTCAGCACAGAGATAGTTGCTTATTTGAGCTTAGCGGCTAATAGAGGACCTTTGGAGTCAGATAAGCCAGCTTTTTACTTATTAGTGGTGTGTTCTTGGCAAGTAACTTAACCACTTTTAGTGGTTTTTCTCAGCTGTAAAATACAGGGCAAGTATCTAATTTATAGATGTGCTATAAGCATTATATCAGATCTAACATGCTAGCATTATGTTTGACACATAATAAATCCTCAATAATTCTGAGCTATTCTATTAGAGATACTATCAGTGTTTAACTTTTGAGCCATCTTTCTACAGTTGCTAAAATTCTTTCAGGCTTTATCCCTTCATTTTTGTGACTAATAATGCTTAAATTGCTAAATTAAGATTTTTAAGTTCTTATGGAAAAAATGTTTGAAGAAGGCATTATTTCAGATCCCTATTTCATTTTTTAAAATTCAATTTACTTCTCTTAGAAGAAGTTATCTTTGGTAGAATACTTGTACCTTCACTGTCTTTATGACAGTATGGAATTTCCTAGAAATCTTTTGGTAAAAGTATGTATTAGTAATACTATTTTGATTATAAGCTCATTTCATGTTTTCCTTGTAATTTGTGAACTTAGTTCTTAGGCATCGAAATTTTAAAATGATAATTTTAAAAAATGAAGCATGATTGGGCTTTATTCTTTTGTGTAATTTTAAGAAACATTTTGTGCATATACTTTTTGAATTCAAGAAACCTATTTAGCATGGTTTACTTATATAAGGAATTATATTAAACTCATTTGTTCTGTCCAGGTACTGAGCAGTATGCAACATTTTGTCCTACCCATTTATTTATTCACTTAACAAATAATTATTGCATGAGTACTATGAATTAGATTCCATGCTTGGTACTATGTAAATAAGTATGAGTTACATATGGTAGATCTCAACCTTTAGTGTAGAAACGTATAAAGAAATAATTTCAATACAAGGTGCTGAAGGTAAAATAGAGGTATGCAGAAAGTGATAAGAAGCATGTGGGTGGTATATTTAACTTGGCCTTTAAGTTAGTGGGAGGGCAAGGGTGAGTGGGAGTTGTGTGTGTGGGCGGGCCAGGCAATTAGGTAAGACGTCTCATAAAAGGTGATGTTTGGGCTAGACCACACACACAGACACACACACACACACACACACAAAGAGAAAGGCAAGGAGTTCAGCAGGCTGGTCCAGGCTGGTAAAACAGTGGGAAGCAGAAGGAGGAGGGGTATAAAAAAAGCACTCTTGCCCTTGTAGATGATGTCAGGATTAAGAGAAGTTTAAAACTAAGGAGAGTTCAGCAAGATTGTCAGAAAAAAGATCAGTTTTCAAAATCAATAGCATTTCTCTACATCTGTCACAACCAACTAGAAACTATAATAAAGATACCATTCACAATATAATGATTAAAGTATTTAGGAATATACAAAATTTCTAAGGCAAAAACTTTAACACTCAATAAAAGCAAAATTACCTTAATAAATGTAGTGCTAACCCATATTGAATGGGACAACTTAATAAAAATGTCAATTTTCTCTCATTTAATGTATAAATATAACACAATTCCAATTAAAATTACAGTTGGATTTTCTGAGGAATTTGAATAAGCTTATTCTAAAATTTTTATGGAATAATAAAAGTTACAAGCATAGCTAAGACAGCCTGAAAAAAGAGTTAAGGGGACTTAGATATTAAGAAATATCGATAGACCAATGAAACAGCTTAGACCTTTTGAAGACAGGCTATGTATATATGAACATCAGTCAGATTCTAGTCAAGAAAACAGAAACCATACTAGGAGTTTCAATGAAAATAATTCAATATTGGGTTTTGACTAAACAGGTGTTGGGGGGCTGAATAATGGAGGTAACCAGAGGGACCAAAGAAAAAAAAGGCGTTCACCTCTGGTGGAACAAAGGGAAGAGGGTGGGTTCTTAGAAGCCCCAAGGTTGGAGGAGGGGTCCTGTGGATCTGAGACTCAGACATTTGAGAAGGGGTTGCTGCCAGCATGAGGGGTGGGTAGAGTGAGGTTGGATCTGGGAAGGTGAAGAAGCTGAAGACTGGAACCACGGCTGCTGATGGGATGAAGAACCACTGGAGAGTGGAGTTGGTAGGAATAGCAAGAAAACAGAGAGGAGCAAACCCATCTACTCTCCTGACTTCCAGTCTCCTTGGGAGAAACTAACAGGTAGCTGGCACAGTAGTGTGGTTTGCTGAATCCCAGCTGCAGCATCACATAGCAAAGCATAGGAGGTAGATCTAGAGCTGAGAGACACTTGTTTAATATCCAGGCCAATAAGAGATCTTAATATATAACCGAGATAGTACTACAAAATTTCACACATGTTCGTAAGGGGACATGCATAGCAGAATGAGGAAGAGCACAGATTGGAGTGAGAAAACTTAGGTTTGAAGACTCTGTGTGAACTTGGGCAAATTATGTCATCTCTCTGAACCTTAGTTTCTGAATCATTTTGTGGAAGAAGCACATCCAACCATCAGGAACATTAGATTGTTACCTGCGCAAGAAATAGACCTACTTGGTAAAGCATTGAAACTTGGGGTTTGTTTGTTACAGTAAACAGCACTACTCACTAACTAATACTACAAAGGTATAACAATGATTTTTATGGTAGGGAAGTTGAAGGCAATCTGGGTGTCAATGACTATGAGAGTTCAAAGGTAAAATATGGTGCATGAACAACACAGAAAATTACATAGCAATTAGAAGAAAAAAACTACATGTTCATGAATGGATCTTAAAATCATAGTGCTGAGTGAAAAAAAAAGGATCAGAATGTAATATGTAATACAATATATTTATATAAATTAAAAATAAATGCGCACAAACAACATACATTTTTCCAGAATAAACACAAAGGTATACTTTGAGTATATTAGAAACGATGCCTCTGGGGGTTGGGGAAAGAAAAGGGCTCTGATTATAAAATAATGAATAAAGCCATAAGAGATGGCCCTTGCACACACTAGTAGTGAAAATTTTCCTAAACTGAGGAGTATGATTTACTCAGCCTTCTCTTACCTGGGATTAAAAATAGAAGGAAGAGTGCTTGCTTTGGCAGCACATATACTAAAATTAGAACGATACCGAGCATGGCCCCTGGGCAAGGGCAACATGCAAATTCATGAAGTGTTCCATATTTAAAAAAAAAACAACAAAAGGAAGAAATATCAAGATAAAATTAACAATAGTAACAAAAGAGAAAATAAATTGGAATGAATCTCATGTGAAATGTAGAACACAAATAGGAAGAAAGCCCTAATGGAAAGATATTCTTTCTTTTGGCTCTTGTTATTGTATAGTTCTCAATTTTTCCTAAAATTTTCCATATATTTGAAAATATATATGGAAATCTTGACGTATGAGCAGGATTTTTGGGGAGCTGAAGAAGATGATTCTAATATTCATATGAAGACTAAACATGTGCAAATAGTTGATGAAATTGTGAAAACAAAGAATAATGATGGGTGACCAGCCTAAACAGATATTCAAATGAAAGAGAGGGCTGTAGTATTTGAAAAAGTTTAGTATTGACATGCATCAACCAAATAGCCAATTCCAAAATAGAACTATTTTCATATAGGAAATGAATGTACAATCAAATATTACTTAATATTAGTGAGGTTTTTTTCAGAAAGTGGTGTTGAGGCACCTCGCTATCCAATTGGAAGAAGAATAGTATGGGTTTTAGCTCATTTCTTTCATCACAATTGACTGCAAATGGATCAAATTTAAACATCCAAAACTAGAAAGAGTGGACGATATGAGTATATTCAAAGACCAGCACTAGAAGATGGTTAGATATCTCACTCTGTCAATCATCATCATCTTCTTCATCTTGGGGTAGGGGGTTGTGGTGGATTGGATTATCTACCCCAATGCTCTTCGTCTTGGCCCACATTCCCATGAGTATGAATCCATCATAAATAGGATCTCTTGAAGACATCACTTGGTTAAGGAATCTGGATTACTGGAGTCCTTTGTAAGCAGAAGAAAGTCAGACATAGTTTGAGAAAGTCACAGGGAGGAGCCAGGAGCCAGGAGTCAACAGAACCTGGAAAAGAAAGGAGGAGACCTTGTCTTGTGACAGGAAAGCCAAGGAACCCAAGGATTGCTGGCCTGCCAACCAGAACCTTACTGACCCCAGGAAGAAGCAAGCCTTTGAGCCAAGGATTTGACTTGGACTTCTGGCCTCTGAAACTGTGAGCCAATAAATTCCCATTGTTTAAGCCAACCTATTGTGCGGTATTTGTCATAGAAGCCTGGCAAACTAAAACAGTGATGTTATCTAGTAAGACACAAAACCAGGATCCCATAGGGGCAAGGTTTTGCATATTGGATTTTATGGAGATGGTAAATTTCTTCTTAGTAAGAAACCCCCTAAGCAAAGTCAATAAATGCACATTGGATTGGCAGGAAAATATTGGCAACATCTGGTTGAGATGAACTTTTTAAAAAATATAAAAGGTTATTACAATTAAACGTGAAGGCAATTCAGTGGAAAAATAGCAGAGGACGACAGGCTGTGTATGGGAAATGATACACAAATGACTCGTAAAGAAATGAAGATACTAAATATTACCTCTTTATGTAATAAGAATTAAGGATGTCGATAGAATCCTTGCCTGAACTGCAATATAATTAGGTATTTAGAAATTCTTCCAAACCTCAATATTAAAAGATTTTCTAAATGCTAAAAAACAGACTTCCTGCACATTGCTAAGGATCAATTGTAGTAGAAGCAGCTTATTTTTGCCATATGAACAGGAATAGCCTCTGGATTTGGTGATTTGTGCCATAAAATCTGGAAAAGCTCCTCAGGATCCTCAGAAGATGGAAGTCTGGGAACAGCAAAGATGAAAACTGGAGTATTATATGAAATTCTCTCCAAGAAGCAGTCTCATTGCTCCTTCCTGACCATCTAGTTCTCTCAGTGATGTGCTGGTAAACTGGATCTTGGGGGGAGAGGGGCTGATTTGTAGGGCTTGCTGATTTCTGTGGTGTAAGTACTCCTACCAGGGCCGTTTTCAAATTACCTCATACTGTCACTGAATGCAGAGTTAGGAATAGCTGCTCACAATCTGCTCTTCCATCTGCACCTCATCTCAGTGCACCAGTAATGAAATACTACATACCAGGGGTTATCACCGGCAATGGGTCCTCAATTCCATTTGACCCATGAGTGATCCAGTTCAAGAGTGCCATCATGTGGGACTGCTTTCTAGGCCCACCCCTGGTATCGACAGTCTTAGCTTAGATCCTCCCCAAAGCAAAGCCTGAGACAAGGACTTTATTATGTTTTAAAAGGTGAACTAAAAAGCATTTTTTCACAATAAAGTTACTATTAGTATCATGGGTCTTGTGGGACTAAATTGCTTATCAGAGAACAGAAAGAGTTTTGGGGGACAAACATGTTATTCTCCCTTTGCTTTCCTCTTCCCCAAGCAAAACTCTGGGTTACGCAATGTTTCTTGGTCATAAGAAATCCAGAGAAAGGATTTTGATCAAGTTTGCCAACATTTAAAATATGTGAGCAATGGATTGAGCATCACAAATATGTTCATTTATTCAGTGAATATTGAATAATGGAAATGGTGAAAATAAAAACTTAGTTTATGAAATCAGAAAGTGATTTAAAAGGTCTTTCAAGGTGTTTTAAAAGGGATAAGACAAGATATAAAACACCTTTAACGAGATTTAGCCATTAAATATTACGTTTTTGTTTCTTTTATATAAAATTTCCAGAGGTTTTAGTGCTTTTGCTCCTCAATTGTAGGTCTTTCCTGTGTTTTATTTCCATTTAGTAAAGGGAGGAAAGAGAAAATATCAATAATCTCAAAGCTACACCTGTAGTTAAATTCTTCAGCCTTGACAGTTTCTCCTGGGATATCATCCTTATGTTATTGGCCCTCTTTGAGGTTGGTTACTGTGTATTATTTGTGTATTTGATTGCCTTTAGGTACATGTAAAAATTCAAGGAGAGCAAAGGGGATAGCAAAGACCATATGGCATATGATTCATGTTTTGCCTCCTCTTCTTTAGAAAACAAGGAACAAAAACTAGAGCTAGCCTAGGCTTCTAGAACAGAATCCTCTCATAACCCCTCTTTCTATTACTCACTTTCCTCATCAGTCTTTTTCTCTGAGTAATTTCCAAACTGGTAAATAATCTGAGATCCTGTGAAATCCTGCTAGATGTAAACTCCTATACGAAATTTAAAAAAATTTGTTTCTTAGCATTTGTACTTGTTTCTGAGCTAAAATAATAATTATGTATATGAACAAGAGGAAACTGCTGAGATTGTTAATTGAAGTTTTAATTTATTTAAACCCATAATCAAAATTAATTAGAAAGGGGAAAGGGCCTCGTGAGTCATGGTCTATTTTTTAACTACTGAGATTTTCCTTATTTTTGAATCTGTGGTATTAATTAGATCCTTTTAAGAGGTACCGTAATATCTCTACTACCTAGTTGCTGTTGCATAATTTACGAGACATAAATTTGTTTGCACATGATGTTAATATACCTATATTTGGTAACGACTTAATTCTAGTAATAAAATATTAAACTGTATGTTTTAATGTTGTATTAGTAGAAGGAGTAGCACTCTCAAAACAGGAGTCATTCATATCCAGAGACCATCTAGTAAAGATTCTGCTAATCCAGCTGATTAGCCATAGTCATTTAAAGGGGTTCTTACAACTTAGGACATGATAGGCATTGATATGGATTCCTTGAGGAGAATTAAACTTGTATTATGTAAATAATGGGTCTACCCCAAACTTTTCCACTTGTGTAGGTACTAATATTTGTACTCTACAACCACAGCCAGATACAGTTCCCAAGGAAATCTACCTTTTAGATGGAATCTGGAATCTTGGCCCCATGTCTGGTGTGTTTGTGTGAAGTCTGGGCACTCTTGTGAATCACTGAATCACAGCCTGCCTGCTAACTCTCCACCATTTAAAAAAAAAATCTATGTAACTGGACTTCTGCCTAATGTGTTTGGCTGGACCTCTAACTGCCTGCCTAATATTTGCCAGTTTCCAGATGAACCTCCTGAAATAGGGCACTACCACCACCTAACTTAGGGTAACACTGCTGGGAGGAGACCCCTGCTGCAGTGTTCATTCATTAGATTGTTGATTCTTAGAAATTGTAGCTGGTCATGATTGAATCCAAGCTTGCTATAGCCCCTCACTCCCATATCACTTTGATTAGGCTGCTAACCATGCCTCTTGGGGGTTCAGTCCTGTCATTGTGTCACCTCTCCTAATCTTATTCCCACTTGGCCTCTCATTGCTGCTCAAGCCCTTCTCTTGCTTGCATCTGCTCATGCTAAAATTCTAGTGTATATTGAGATTGATCCTACCTAAGATACCATATGAACTATATGCCATTTACTAAGTATTTAACATGATTAAAAATAGCAACCATTTTTTTGAAGGCAGCTTTGTATAACTCAGATGTCTGAGCCTCAACAACCTGGTTTATAAAATAAAGTTACATATTCTTTTTTTTAAAAAAAGATTTATTTTATTTATTTATTTCTACCTACCCCCTCATTGTTTGCATTCGCTGTATCTGTTTGTTGTGTGCTGGTCTCACTTTTTTCTTAGGAGGCACTGGGAACCGAACCTGGGACCTCCCATGTGGTAGGCAGGAGCTCGTTTGCTTGAGCTGCATCCGATTCCCACATATTCTTTTAAATGTCTGTATTCCAGTGGTTTATACCAGTGGCTTAGTACCAGAAAATATCTCCTTGTAGTGTTCCTTAGCTTTTTCTGAGTTTTCCCCAGAGCTCTCTCAGTTGTGCTCAGGAAAGGGCCATCATGTCTTTCTGTTTTCCATGTCTTGTCATGCTACTATACCACTGCTTGTGCTTTTGTCCTCCAGGTTGCTATTCCATTACCATCAGAAGATAGGTCTTCCTTTAATCTTCCACAGCATAGCATTTTAACAAGAGTTTACTGAAAGAGGCAGGATGGAGAAAAGACAATATTCAAAACAATAACTGTGGCTATGCTCAGTGTCCCCCAGTCTGCGTTCAAGTTCACTTTCATTTTCAAAAGTGTTTCTCTAACTTGTTTCCATCCACCACTATCATGAACGTGCCACCTTGCCCTTCCATTGTGGGAAGGACTCTGTTCTGTGTTTTATCTGGAAACTAGGCCCCCAAATCATGAGTCTTTTGAGAGAAAAGGGACATTTCCCCTTTTCAGCTAAACGTCTGGCTTTTCGGTTCTAATTCCTGTTCTAGAATCAACCTCTTCCCATGATAAATAACAATGGGAATATCTGTTTTCTTCAGGAGAAGCCTCATTCCCTCACCTGAGGATAGGGTCTGGTCCTGTGGGTGCTGCCCAAACCTACCCTTCCTCCAGGCTGTCTTTCCTAGAAATTTGGATTTTTCTTGTAACATTATGTTTGGGCCTTAATTTGTCCATTCTGAGTTGTGCTATGCCAGCCCAGTTAGGGTTCTTTACAAAATTTATCTTCTTCTTTTTTTTAAAATTTCTTCATTTCAGCCTTAGGCTCTTGTAAACATGCAATATTCTATAGAAGTGGTTCTCAAGAACCTCCTCCCCACCTTGGGGATAATTTTGGTTGTCACAATAGTTATGAGGGCATATCTGATATTTAATTGGCTGGGGCCAAAGAAGCTTAGAGGTTTTGCAACGTGAGGAACTTTCCTATAAAGTGAAGAATTGTCCCTCTTCCCATGCAACTTTCAATATCATGTAGGTTGTGCTTGTAATTTTCTGGGCATAAAATCCAAGTCTGGTTTTACTTATAAACCAAAAATATTTCTTTGCACAGTTTAGTATAAACTAATATTTCCAGGAATGCAATCACTTGGGTATATTGAAGATTGTCCTTGTTTGGTTCTGTATTTTATCAAGAATTGTTCACCATTTCTGAAAATTCACCTTATTGTTGTAGTGCTGCTTGTGGCATTTAAATTGCCAATAAAACACATCCTTATCAATATACATCTGTAGCTGTTACATTTATGATGATTTTATGCATATGGGGGAAAATCTGATTATTTCATTATGTCTTTCATGTAATTATGCTTGAGCATTTATGTAATAAAATGTAAATATATAATTTATGTAATGACATATATAAAATTATAAACAAAATACATGTACTTATATATGTAAAAAACATTTTTAATGACTGTATAGATAGTGTGTAGTTTCATTTCAGGATGTAAAAAGGGCATTCGAAAATATATATATTTTTAAAGAGAATGTAAAGAGGTAAATTTAACCTGATACTCTTAGGAGTGTTCAACTTTTGAAATGAAATCAACACCACTTCACACTTTGTTGAGGGTCTTTGTCTAAGATGCTACATGACTTGTTTGTGTCATTTACTACTAGCTTTTTTTTTTCCCCAGGTACCAGGGCTGGGGAAAGAGCCTGGGACCTCGTACGTGGGAAGCCTGCGCTCAACCACTTGAGCCATATCCGCTCTCCACAATTAGATTTTGAGGGTGGAATCCCAAAGGTGGGAAAATGTCTTTAACATTTTAAAAGTTTTATCAATTAAAAATTAAGTGTATGGCATGATTCGCTAGAGGGCCAGGAGAGGGTGCACTAAACAACGAGAGCCAGAAGCTTCCTGCCCTGCACACCCACGACCTCGAGGCACCCCCTCCTGTGGCCTCAGACCTCCCAGGAAACATGCCTGACACCCACCCGGGAGGCCCTGGTGGCTTTGGGACAAGTGGGGCGACGTCCACACTTGCTCGATTACTGCTTTTCCAGTTGTAACGGACATGCAGAGGAAGGCAGTTGTCACTGAGGTATTGCCAATGCAACCATTGGGGTCAGTGCCCTTTAAAGAAGTATCTATAAGCTTCTCCCAAGAAGAGTGGGCTCTCCTGGACACATCCCAGAGAAAGCTGTTCAGAGATGTGATGGCAGAGATCATCAATCACCTGGTTCCAGCGGGATTTCAGAATTGCAAATCGGTTGTGCTTTCCCAGTTGGAACCAGGAGAGGAACTGGGGAGACAAGGAATAGGATTTCTCCAAAATTAGAGTTCAAGTGGGGATGGTGGCTGTAAAAAACAAGAAATGATAACTATATGAAATATCTGCAATAAAAATGCAGGTACCATCATGTCATTGGCACATTCCTGTAGTTGGATGTTTTTTCCACAGAACAATGGAACTCTAGGAGATATGATGCTGCCTTCTTGTGCAGCCCCCATCTAATAGCTAATATAGCATGTGGGGAAAGTCATCCTGGAGTTTGGGGTACTCTAGATTTCAATCCACCTTCTACATGCTGACAGTTCACCTGTCCATCTGCTTGTTTTAATACTCTAGTACTGTCTTTCTGCCTGTGAGTTTCACTGTCTATACAAAGCAAATTCTTCCATGTGTGCAATTGTTTGGAGTTTCTCCTCTCCTCCCAAGGTCTCTTCCCTTTCTGGAATCTTAGTTCATGTAGTTCTCTGTTTGCATAATTCTTTGGTCCTGAAAGCAAGCATGTTTTAAGGAATCGTTATTTATTTTACTTGTCTTGCCTCTACCACCACATCCTACCTGGAATAAGAAATCCCTATCTTTTGTTTACAAAAAAGTCACCGTATTTGTCCTCACCCCAGAAAGACTACCTCTTCGCTGTGGGATTTCTTTTTTTTTCAGACTAGAGCATTTTATTCAGGATACCAAGTTTTTTGGAGTCTAGTTTGCAAACTACGGCATTTTATTTAGGACACCAATGTTTTACTGAAGCAAAGGAAGCCAGATCACTTTCAAGAATCGAAGTAGCTTTAGGGTTCTAGGGATGGCAAACAATTTTTTTTGTTAAAGCAGTTTTATTCACACACCATATGGTCCATCCAAGGTGTACAATCAGTGGCTCTTGGTATAGTCACAGAGTTGTGCTTTCATCACCACAATCAATTTTAGAGCATTTTCATTGTTCCAGAAAGAAAAATCCCATGCCTCTTATACCCTCCTCTTATTGACACTTAACCTTGATTTGGTACTTTTGTTACAGTTGATGGAAGAATATTAAAATATTACCGTGAACTATAAAAAGTTAAGTATATATTAATCCTTTGGAAGTGCTATAATACATCTTTTGTTTAAATAATTGGAATAAAAAAAGACAGGTTCAATGACAATTAATGTCAAATTTTTAAAAAAAGATTTGTTAATTTCATCCCTCCCCATTGTTTTGCGCTTACTGTGCCCATTCACTGTGTGTTCTTCTCTGTCTGCTTGTCTTCTCTTTAGGCAGCATGGGGAACCCGTCCTGGGACCTTCAGAAGTGGGAGAGAGGCACTCAATCTCTTGCACCACCTCAGCTCCCTGGTTTGCTGTGTCTCATATGGTCTCTCCTCTGTGTCTCTTTTTGTTGCATCATCTTGCTGTGTCAGCTCTCTGCTCGGGCCAGCACCCCACTTGGGCCAACTTGCCTTCACCAGGAGGCCCCAGGAATCAAACCCTGGACCTCCTTTTTGGTAGATGGGAGCTCAATCGCTTGAGCCACATCCACTTCCCAATTAATGTCAATTTAATTCTATATGTTCTGTAGCTCTGAAAATGATTGTGATTTTCAAAGCTGCAGGAGAAAGTTGTTTTTAGAACCATCAGTACTAGATGCTTTGGCTTATTAATATATTCAAGGGATGAGAGGGAGGTTAATTAATAAAAGAAATGTCATCCAGAAAGTCTGTGCTGGGAATTTTCATTAACAAGTTGAAAAGAAGCAACAGAGTAATCAATGAACTAAAGCAGACATGATTGACTGTAATTACTGTTCTTGTTAAGGTTATTGGCTAACAGCAAGATGGGCTGTCAAAGTTGAGGCATGGTACCCTAAGAAAACTAAATGAAAAAAAAAATGAGAGAAAGCAATAGCCCTTCTGGTATCACTGAGGCAATAAAGTTAATGTTTTAACTTCAGTGGTTATTTGTTCTTAAATAGGTAAATTGAGATTTTTAAATTTTAGCACTAACTACCCTGGCTAGCATTTAAATGCTATAGTTGGGTCTACATAAAGTGCAATGGGAAAGGGGGAGAAATTAGGTGGTGAATATAATATATAAAGACATGAATATATAAAAACAGTCAAGACATGATTGTAGTTTGTATCAGGGTAGTAGCTGTAAAGATGAAGATAAGACAATGGTTTTGAAGGGTATTTGAGAAATAGAGCTAATAGAACACCATTCTCCTCACTTGTAACACTGATTTCTTTCATTTCTGCATAAAGTTGCAGCTCAAATGCAACTCCCTCCAGGAAATTTCCCTTGATTCCCTTCCTTCTCCTCCCAGAGCTCTCTCTCCTTCCTCCAAAATTCCATAACTATTGATGCGTTACCTTGTATTATAGTTATTTGCATGTGCCATGCAGCAATGGCCACTGCCCCTGGCCCTAGCTTTCATTCCAAAGGTGAAAACAGAATAAGTAAGTAAATAAATAAATATGCAAGGTTGTGATAAGGGACTGGTGGCAGTGAGATAAGGTAATCAGGAAATACCTCTCTGAGAAGGTAAAGGATGATATCTGAAGGATGAGAATCAGCTGGACATGTAAATAGCTGGGAAAAAATGATTTCAGGCAGAGGAACAGCAAGTACAATGACCCTCCAGGGAATAAGCTTGGGTATTTTAAGAATAGAAAGTATAACTGGAGTCAATGAACTAGTGGGAAAGCACCGTGAGTCGAAGTTTGAGAGATTGACAGGAGCCAGATCAAACAAGGCCTTGTAGTCTTTGATAAAGAATTTGGATTTTCTCCTATGAGCAATGGGAAGCCAGTGCATGATTTTAAGCAGGAAAATAATGAGCTAATTTGTCTTCTTAAAAGATCATTCCAAAAGCTATGTAGAGAATGGATTGCAAGGGCCTCAGAATAGGGTTGGGACAGGGAAGATGGAGACAAGGCAACAAAGCCAGGACAAATCTGGCAGTAGGATCAGTGTGAATTATTGATGGGTAGTAAGGAAAAAGGAGAAATGAAGGTTGACTCTTAGGTTTTGACTTGAGCAAGTGGGCGATGGTCCCAGTTACTGGGATAAAAACGACAGAGAGAAATAATCAATAAGCTGTGGAGTGAAGGAAAGGTGGAAAAGTAGGGAATACTCATTTGGGAAGTATTGTGATGAAGATGGCAGAAAAATGGGGACAGGAACTGGACAGAGCTATAGGGTCAAGGTACTGTTTGTATTTGATAGTTTTAGTCCTGTGGTGGATTTTTGTGCTGATAATTACACAAGGAGTGATAATGCAATATAGAAGGTGACAACGAAGGAGCAGAGTCCTTGAGATAGTTGGAGAAAATGGGATCCAGAGCAGAAGAGGAGAGATTAGCCTTGGTGGAGCAGGGATACTACTTACATTGTAACAGGAGGGAAGGCAGAGAAGATCTGGGTTGGTGCTGGTGGGTGTGTAGATTGGATGGTGGGAAGATACGGAACATCTTCCTGGAGATCTCCTGTTTTCTCAGTGAGGCAGGAGAGTTGGCCGTGATGGAGGGTGGGTGAGAAGCTCCTCCTACAATACATGAGCCCTTTGAGGCAGGAGCAGATTCATGTGGATTCACCCCAAACACTAACAAGGTGCCAGAACTCCCTAACACATATTTTTGAATAAAATAATTTAATGATCACAAGAAGTAATTATCCTTACTTGTAAACCTCATCTGCACAGTTGCACAGAAAATTACATATTTTTAAAGCCCTGACCTGAAATTGCCGATATTTTGAAGCATCACATATGAAATAAAATGGAATCATGGCTCATGCAAAAGCTGCTTTCATTTTTAAGGGACTTTAATGGAAAGGAGAAATTATTCCATTCTGATTAAAGAACTGACAGCACTCGGAGGGGTTATTTTCCAAGAGGGGCTGGAGAATTGCATTATTTTCTTTTTGGAGGCCTCCCTTCTATGCCTCTAATCTTCTAGTTGGCTCCTAACACAGGCACGGTAGGGGCTTCTCAGTACAGGCGGTTGAATGACTTTTGGGCCAGCCCAGATACCTAGAACCTGAGATACATTTTTGGTTACTTTGGGAGGATTGCTACTAGTGGCTTTGATTTATTTTCTCTTTTCTCTTATTTTTCAGCTCTTCTACCCCTAGCTTTTATTTGTTTGCAAGAGGAATGTGAGCCAAGACTTTAAAGTTTGAAAAGTATAAAGAAAGGAAACAAGAAAATAGAGAAGGGCAATAAATATTGAACAAGACTGGGCAAGGTGACAAGAAGGAATTACTGTGAAAATCTGGAAGGGGGCCAGGGTGCAAAATGCAGGGACTGTGTAGT
>PVKH010020903.1:0-14479 GCA_004027955.1 Chaetophractus vellerosus | reverse complement strand
CAGAGAGTTTAGCCACTTATTTAAGATCACAGAACTAAGAAGTGATCAAATTAAGACTTGAACCTGAGTTTAACTCCAGAGTTCTTAACTAAGCCACTGCAATGCCTCTCCTGCTGGCACATTAACTGGGAGCCAGGTATGGTGTCAAACCCTTCTCACCCATCAGCTCAGCCTGGGGCAGGAGATAGCTCAAAGAAAGTTTCCAGCAGGAAAAGGGACAGGACATGACTTAAGACAGGTAGGAATCTGTGTTGAATGCTCACTTGGGCTGAGACAGGAGGGCTGAGTGGACTGTGGCAGACCCAGGGAGGTGAAAGTCAGCTGCATTTAGCCAAAGAGGCTTACAGTCTTATATAGGAGATCAGCAAGGACCAACAGCTGCTGTGCTTCCCAGAGCAGAGGCCAGAAGTGCTTCCCAATTGGATCCTTGGCAATGCCCAACAAAGGGCTGGCACCAAAGGCTGAAAAACAAATGAAGTCGCTTCCATGCTAAACCCCTGACCATCACCGCTGGACTGGGCTGGATGAGGGTGCCTTTTCTGGGCTACAGTCACACTGGGAAATTGAGGCAGGTTAGTTGAAGGTAACAGAAGAGAGGATGAGCCACAATATGGCTGGCAGACTGCATGGCTGGCAGATAACATGGCTGCAAGACCTCACTGGGAGTTTGAGTGTAACCTTTGCTATGGAGAAAAGTTATAGTCACCCCTTCCCAGTACAATTCTGGGAACTGTCTCAATCTCCTCCCTGTCTTCTCAGTACAATTCTGGGAACTGCCTCCTATTGCTGCAAAAGTTATGCTTGACTAACAAGAATAGAGTAGAATAGTTAGAAACTGTTCCTACCTGCAGCTAACCGCAAATATCTACTTCTGTACATTTGGAGCTTAGCTTGCTAGTTGCCCCGGACAACGTGAGTCAAACACAATCACAAAGAGAGACCCCCCCCCCCGCATAGTCCTTTGTCTAAAAGTTGGTTTCAGGTTCTTGCAAAGAGTATAAAAAGAAAATAGCTAAAGCCTTGCTTCAGTGCTCTCACCTATGGAAAGGTGACGAGTCCGGCCGCTTGAATAAATGGTTCTAAAATTCAACTGGGAGCCAAGTTTTTTTCTGAATAGTTACTCACGTAACATTTGGAGGCCCCAGTGAGATAGGAGCCTGCTCCACCCGGGACTCCCAAGGGAAGGCCTCTGAGAGACGTTCCTCAGCCCCAGGATCGCCTGGCTGTGAGCCGGAACTCCTAGACAATTCGGCCCAGTGAACTATCTGTTCTGTTCTGGTCAGGTAAGACTGTATCCAGCCAGGGACTGTTAGACAGCCGGACATGGCATAGTGTCTACAGTCAAGGTTGGAGACAAGGTGTCGCTCCAACCTATCTGGGAACCTTTGGGTTCAATTTACTGGTTTTAATGTTGGCATCTGTCGTGTGTCTTGTCTGTTAAGTGTTGGTCTTCTCGTGAGTCTGCTTGGCACAATGAGTCAGTCCGAGTCATGTAACCTAACCCCCTGGATTGTTTTCTTAAAAATTTTTAGGAAATGAAAAATGCAGCTGCTGGCTATGGTGCAAAAGTCAATCCCGGAACACTGCGAACTCTGTGCAAGTTTGAGTGGTCAACATTCGGGGTGGGGTGGACTTTGGAAGGCACTACTAACAAACAAATTATTCTTACAGTTCAGAAATTTGTATATCATGTCCCCCACCCAGATCAGATGCCTTATATTGACTCATGGTTAAAACTTGTAATCACCATGCCAAGGAAATTAAAATGTCGCCTTTCAGGCTGTCGCCTGGAGGACCGTCTGAGCAAAATCCATCCGGTCCTGCCAGTTAAGGCTGATAAAACCCCAAAGAAGAAAGTTGTGCAGGATGGTGCAGAAGACCCCCTTTTGGATCCTCTTCCTTATTGACTCCCCCAGTCCTCTGCTCCCTCTGCTCCCTCTGCTCTATCTGCTCCTTCTGGTCAACCTCCTCTAATTTCTCCCCCACATATGTGCCGTGGCACTAACTATCAGTCACGGGGTAATGAGTTGAAGTCAGACCGTCCAGCCCCCTCCTCCCAATCTGACAGGCAGGCTTCAGACCAGGGCCGGTGGCCAACCCTTTATGATTTATACTCCCTTCTCATCCACTGACCTCTATAATTGGAAACAGCAGAATCCCTCCTTTTCTGAAAAACCCCAGGGATTAATCTCTCTCCTTGAGACTGTTTTCTTTACTCACAGTCCCACTTGGGATGACTGCCAGCAGCTTCTACAGGTTTTATTCACTTCTGAAAAATGAGAGAGAATTTGTCGGGATGCAGTCAAGACCGTCCTTGGTCGAGACGGCCAGCCAACCACCGACATTCACCGTATAGAGGCCGTCTTCCCCACAGATCGGCCTAACTGGAATTATAACAATGACCAAGGTAAGGAGGCACTCAAGCAGTTTCACCAGACTCTGTTAAGCGGCCTCTGAGCCACAGCCCAAAAGCCAACTAATCTCTCTAAGGTGATGGAAACAACTCAGGGTTCAGATGAATCACCATCAGCCTTTCTAGAAAGACTGATGGAAGTCTATAAACAATATACCCCCATAGACCCAGAAGCTCCTGAAAACAGATGGGCTAATATCACCTTCGTATCCCAATTGGCCCAGGACAGCCATCATAAATTGCAGAAATTGGAGGGATTCAAAGGGAAGCTCCTCTCAGAATTAATGAAGGTGGCTCAGAAGATCTAAAATAACAGGGAAGACAAAGAAGTCCAAACCACTAAAAAGGTGGCCAAAGTCCTCCTCAGCTCTCTTGTTTTAAGTAGAGGCCACCCCCCCCCAAGGACTTTGGATCCTGAGGAACTCCAGGGGGGCAGAGAGGGAAGTCTAGAGAAGGAGAGAGGTTACAGTCAGACCAATGTGCCTACTGTAAAAAGATGGGACATTAGAAGAATGAGTGTCCACAGAAGGGGGCTAAGCCCAAACCCACACTGGTGATGCACACTAAATGAAGGGGCCAGGACTCCAATTGCCTCTGGGAGCCTGTGGCCTGATTGAAAGAAAAGGCAACCCTGTTGACTTCCTGGTAGACACTGGGGCAACATATTCTGCCCTTAAAACTGACCCTGGTCCTTGTGAAAAAAATGAGATCCTAATTCAGGGGGCTACAGGAAAACTCGGGACTTATTGTGAACCTCAGCTCGGACGGTAGATCTGGGGGCTGAAACTGTCTCTCATTTGTTCATTGTTATGCCAGACTGCCCGTACCCCCTGTTAGGAAGAGACTTATTACAAAAATTAAAAACCACTATCTCATTTAAAGATGAAAATACTAAAATATCCTTCAGGAGTGAGCCCCAAACTCTGTTGGTTACTTGTCCCCTCTCTAAAGAATATCTGTTAATGCCAGCTGAAACCCCGGTATTCAGGAATGACTAATTTTACAGGACTTTCAAAAACTTGTTCCAGGGTTTGAGCTGAAACTAACTCTCTGGGACTGGCCATTCACCAACATCCAGTCATTGTGCAGCTGCTGACCTCAGCCCTCCCAATTCAAGTTCAGCAATATCCTATTAGTGAAAGAGCGTGAGATGGAATAACCCAACATGTCAATAGACTGCTACAAGCTAGGATCCTTGTTCCTTGCCAGTCACCTTGGAACACCCCCTTCCTCCCTATTTTAAAACCTGGAACCCAGGACTATAGACCGGTGCAAGACCTAAGAGAGGTCAATAAACGGGTTGAAACCCTCCACCCCATAGTTCCAAACCCATATACCCTCTTGAGCCAGATCCCTGCAAAACATACTGTTTACTCCATACTGGACTTAAAAAATACCTTACCTCTAGCTACAAACAGCCAATTGACCTTTGCCTTTGAGGACCCAAGGCCAGGAAAGGAAGGACAGTTAACCTGGACTAGACCCCCTCAGGGATTCAAAAACTCCTCTACGATATTCGATATTCGGGGAAGACCTGGGGAGGGACCTGTTGGAATTCTGGGAAAAACACCAGAAGGTGACAGTTCTACAATATGTAGATGACATCCTCCTGGCAGCCACAAATAACATGGCTTGCCAAGACACCACTATAGCCCTCCTGCAAACGTTAGAGAAACTGGGCTACCAAGTGTTAGCAAAGAAAGTACAACTCTGTGCTGAAAGAGTCACCTATCTAGGATATCAACTGGAAAACGGAAAACGAAAAGTGTCGGCAGCTCAGATTCCAGCAATCCTGGACATCCCTGTCCCAATGACCATCCAACAGGTACGGGAACTCCTGGGGATGGCTGGGTATTGTAGATTATGAATTCCGGGTTTTGCAGAAATTGCATGACCCCTGTATAAAGCTACAGCAGAAAACGTAGACCAGCTAAATTGGACAGCAGAAAAACAGATGGCTTTTAAGAACTTGAGATAGGCTCTGGTAAGTGCTCCCACTTTGGGGCTACTCGACCTGTCTAAACCATTTCATCCAGTTGTAACTGAAACAAAAGGCATAGCCAAAGGAGTCCTAATGCAAACAATTAGACCATGGCGATGCCCTGTAGCCTCTCTCTCAAAAAAACTGGACTATGTAGCCACAAACTGGCCAAATTGAGGGCAGTGGCAGCCTCCTCCTAAACCCACCTGCGGTAACCTCCTCTAAAACAGAGGCACTCAACCCAGCCACCCTTCTCCCAGAGCCGGCACAAGCCCCACTTCAGCATAACTGTGGGGAAATTTTTAAAAGCCTGACAGAGTTACAACCGAACCTCACAGATGTACCACTTAAGACAGCTGAATACACCCTGTATGTGGATGGGAGCAGCTTCACTACCGATAAAATCAAAGCTGGTGGAAAGACAACTGATTAAAAGGATTCATGAAGGTACACACATGGGGACAACCAAACTTGCCGAGTTGGTAAGTAAAGACTTCTACTACCAAAACTTGCACACTGCCTGAAAAATGTTGTTGCCTGATATGTCACCTGTACCCAAGAAAATTTGAAAAGTGGCAGAAAGCTAACCATGGGCAGTCAACTAAGGGGGGCAGAACCTGGAGAACATTAGGAAATTGACTTCACTGAAATAAAACCTGTAAAATTGGGGTATAAGTATCTATTAGTGCTAGTAGATACATTCTCCGGATGGGTGGAAGTGTTCCCCACAAAAGGGGAAATGGCAACTATAGTAGTGAAGAAACTTATCGCAAAAATTATTCCAATGTTCAGACTGCCATTAAGGATAGGGTCGGATAATGGACCCTCCTTCATAACGAAGCTGACTCACCAATTGGCAAACACCCTGGGCATAAATTAGAAATTACACTGTACATTTTGACCCCAAAGTTTGGAACAAGTAGAAAAAATAAACCGTACCCTAAAAGAGAGTTTAACTAAGTTGGTCCTAGAGTATGACGAAAACTGGGTGAGCCTCCTTCCATTCGCCTTGTTAAAGGCACGGTGCACTCTATATGTTCAAGGTATTACCCCTTATAAAATCCTTTTTAGAAGGCCTCTGCCTCTGTTACCTAAATTAAAAACTGAAAAATTAATTGAAATAAACAATCATTACTTACTCTCTTCTTTGCAGGCTCTTGATCAAGTCCAAAAAGAAGTCCAGAGGGTAGTCCAGGCATCCCAACAAAACCAAATACCTTCTAACAGCCCTGTTTTACAGGTTCAACCCAGAAACCTTGTGTGGGTCCATAAATTCCAGGCCGGCACCCTAGAACCAAAGTGGACTGGCCCCTACCTGGTTATCCTGACAACTCCCACTATTGTCAAAGTAGCTGAAAAGAAGCATTGGATACATGCCATAATAAGTTTTGCTGGAACCTGGGAGGAGGTATCACCCTTCCAATTAGTTACCTACCTACACTTGGACTGAAGATGGGACAATTTTAAACTCCACTGTTTCTACTTCAAAAAATCCCTTGAACACTCTGTAACCTTTTTAAAAGTGTCAGTTGCATTTCTAGCAAAAATAGTACTGCAGAATAGAAGAGGCCTAGATTTACTGTTCCTAAAACAAGGAGGCCTATGCATAGTATTAAGAAAATCCTGTTGCTTTTATGCTAATCACTCTGGTGTTATTAAAGAAAGCCTATCACTATTAAGAAAAAGACTTGGGGAACGCGAAGAGGCTAGGTCTGAAGAAGGTAACTGGTATGAGAAAATGTTTTCATGGTCTCCTTAGGTGACCACAGCCCTAAGCGGTGCTCTTGGCCCAATTGTGCTACTCCTACTAATTCTACTAGCCACACCCATACTCATTAACTGCCTGACTAAATACATCCAGAAAAGAATCCAAGCTATAAAAATTCTAGTTATAACAATCCCCTTTCTGATAACAAGGAGTCAGAGGTCTGACTCCCCAAAAAGAAGAGTTGGGAATGTTATGGAGAAAAGTTATAGTCACCCCTTCCCAGTACAATTCTGGGAACTGTCTCAATCTCTCCCCTGTCTTCTCAGTACAATTCTGGGAACTGCCTCCTATTGCTGCAAAAGTTATGCTTGACTAACAAGAATAGAGTAGAATAGTTAGAAACTTCCTACCTGCAGCTAACCTCAAATATCTGCTTCTATACATTTGGAGCTTAGCTTGCTAGTTGCCCCGGACAACGTGAGTCAAACACAATCACAAAGAGAGACCCCCCCCCCATAGTCCTTTGTCTAAAAGTTGGTTTCGGTTCTTTCAAAGAGTATAAAAAATAGCTAAAGCCTTGCTTCAGCACTCTCACCTATGGAAAGGTGACGAGCCTGGCCCCTTGAATAAACGGTTCTAAAATTCAACTGGGAGCCAAGTTTTATTCTGAATAGTTACTCATGTAACACCTTGAGGTCCCCATTTCCCTTTGCAGGACCTCTGCTTGGCCCCAGATATTCCAAACTGTCCTTACCATTGGTCCCACCACCAGTGGGGTAACCAATACCTGCTAAGGCCCATCCCCTTATCATTAGGAAGGGAGTGGAATAATTAACAATTTAAAAGGTTACCACACAAGGAAGAGTACCTCTCTGCCTGGAGGAGCCCACACCAAATCTTGGTGTGTATTTCCATCTTTCTCTCCCATTTCTGAGCAAGCTCTGTTCTTTCCCCCACTCCCCAAATAAATTCTTTTTACTGGCCTCAATAAACTGGCATGTTCATAAATTCATTTATGTATCATAGCCAAGAACCTCCAGGAATCCAATGCTTCCCTTCTTCATAATGACTTTGTCCAGACCCAGGTCTCCACCCTCGGCCCTTGTTCACCTCCTTATCCCTGGTGCCCAGCACAGGGCCTGGCATGGGAGCTTTGGTGTGCACTCCCGGCAAGCTCCTGTATCTGTGGGTCATGTTTCCTTTCAATCACAGCCTCCTGGGCTCTCCTGAATATGCAGGTCTTGCAGAGTTTCTGCCAATAGGTTCTACCAACCGGGCCTGTCCCCCTTTGTGACTGTCTCCCTGCAGAATCAGGGTGGGAGGCATAGGGGCAGGCTTCAGAGACTAATCCAACCTCTGGAGCCCAGCACCCAGGAGACCTCAGGAAATGCCACTGAGCTCTGTTCACCATCTTTGCCCTCCTTGGCCCTGTCACTTCCTTTTCCAAGGACCAGTTTCCTGCCCAGCCTGCAGGAGAGAGAATGAATGAGCCTTCTGCTAGCTGAAATCCCTCTAACACTACCCACTGGATCAAAGGCCACACAGGGCCCTCCTGGGGCACCAAGGAGAACCGGGCTTATTTCAGGACAGGACAGAGAAGGTGCCCTGGATGCTGCGAGTCTCCCCTCCAGTCCGCAGTATCCAGCCAGGCCAGTGCGGCCCTCCTGCACCATCCCGGGCTTACCATTCCCGGGAAGTCGCCAGCACTTCCGGGCTCGGCGGGGAAAGCAAGGAGGACAGAGGCGGCCCGCTCCCAGGGAGGCTGCAGATGTGGGCACCCTTAGGCCCCCAGCTCAGGCTCCCGGATGCACGCCCGCCCTTCTCCAGGCTCGAACATCGACCCCAGGGGCTGCGCATGCGCACTTCCTGCGCCGACCAAGCATTCCCTCTGGGCCTTTGTGCAATCTTCTGAAGAGAAGTTGGGCAACTCTCTGAGCCACAGTTTCTTGTTAAGGACATGATGTACTTGACACAGCTTTTGTCTCAAACATCCTCTCAAAAAATAAATTATATTCTTTTTTTTTTTTTTTTTACAGATTTATTTATTTTATTACATATCTCCCCTCACCCCCGCTGCAAGGATGCGCCGAGACTGGTCACTGTGCAGGCGCGCAGCTTTCCCACTTCTGGGCGGCTTCTGCTTCCATTCACGGGCTGGCTCTGCTTCAGTTCGTGGGTGGCTGGCTGCGCTCCATTCGCGGGCGACCTGCCCTGCCCGTGGCGGCTTTTGCCTGTCTGTGGCAGCTTTTTGCCCTGCCCATGGCGGCTCTGGCCCGCTCATGGTGGCTTGCCATTCTCAAGGCGGTCTGCCCGCTAGGAGAGGTCCCCGGGAACCGAACCCGGGGCCTCCCATGTGGTATGCCGACGCCCTATACACCGGGCTATCCAGTCGGCCCCTAAATTATATTCTAAGAGCAAACAGAAATATAATTTTTTTTCCTTAGAAGGCTTTTAAATTCTTGATTCTGAACACTATGCATTTGTATTATCTAACTTTATTAAAAATAATTAAGATAAATGTTAAAAATTAATAAATAATGTGTTTTCTTACTCTAAGGGCATTTTTCTATATGTTGGCCATGCCATAAGCTTCTGTCCCCAGTTTTCCAAATGCAAATCTGAATGTAAACTCAGAACCTATACATTGAATATATAAATGCTAGGACTTTTTTGTTCTGCACCCCCTTACACACACACACACACACACACACACACACTATTTGATGAGAGGGGTACATAATATGCTCTTCCAGGATGGCATTAATAAAACCTGATTTGGGTGTGGTTTTTGAACAAAGACTAAACAGAATGAGGGCTTACCTAATTTAGGCTCCTGTGCGGGTCCATGGAGGAGATTGAGGGGTGGAGAAACACATGTGGGTCTTAGGCTCTTGCCTTTATTATGACCCAAATGGGAGGGGTAGGGCTTTCCTATGGATACTTGAATTGGAAGTTTCAAACTATGCAGAATGAAAAATCACAAGTGACAAGGGCAGCTTCTTATCCAAGCCATATGGAGATACAGGATTTGCTATTGCAGTGCAAAAAGGCAAGGGACCTTATGGAGAAGAAGAGGCAGGGGCCATTTGGAGAAAAAGCATCAGTGGTCATTCAAAGAAACTAAGGATGATTCTTACCCAAACTGTATGGAGGTAAAGGCCCTGCTAGTTGTGGTTATGCCCAGAGCAGGGCTAACTGGGGTGGTCGCTCAAAGGGAAACACATCTAAGTGATACCACAGTAGCCCCAGCATTGGTAAGAGAGATCACCTGATTATATTTGCAAGTATGTTTTCACCTTTTCTTCCTAAATGTGTCAGATTAAATGATGCCCTCATCACCTGAACTCTTTAGCTTATTTCATGACACACATTGTTTTCCAGGATTGAATAGAAAACCCAGATGCTGGAGACCAGCAGAATTTTTATTTAAGAATAACAGTTTAATTTAGGATGTGTAAATTGTGATTCCTTAATTAATCACCTCCTGCCTTTGTTAGCAGTTCCTGTGTAGGGGAGTTGAATGGAATTAGTGCCATTGTTTGCACTCATTAGAGTGAGAGCCATGTTGGGTGAGGAACTACCCAGCAAGGGTTTGTCTGGCTAATGTGACACCCCACTGGGAAATACTACCCCTCTCTATATTATAGGCACCTCAGGCACTGCTCTCTCTCTACAACCCAAACATCCACTATTTTGGACATGTTTTCCTCTTACTTTGTTCAAACATACTGCATTCTTTTTAAAGTAGCATGGAAATCAACTTATGGATGCATCATTCTTTTCAAAATTAATGGGTTCTAGTACAGCATAACTTACTAGGAGTTATCTTTAATGAGAATAATCTATAAACCTTTAGAGGAAATGAAACTTTTTCAAATTATAAAGAACAATATTGATTTAAATCAGAATCTGAATATTAACTATGTACAATAGCCAATGTTAATCTAATTTCATAGACTCTCCAGATTATGTTTCTCCTTTAAAATCATAGTGGACCTCTATGTTTATATTTAAAATGTTCACAATGAAATTGTGAAATTAGAGTTTATTTGGCTTTCATTAGATGATAAAATGAAGTCTGGATAACTTGCTGAGGGTCACACATGAAGAGAGTGACATAATGGCTCTTTAAATCAGTCTGCTTCTGGAGTCTGAGACCTTAGCTTTTTGCAGTAACAGAGTTGCACATACATTCGGAGCAATTTGACAGTAAAAGACAAAACCAGGACAGTGAAAGTTCAAATTAAAAAATAGGACAACTACCCCTGTAGGGCCCTTGGCCACAATTCAAATATAACTTCATGCATCGCCTCAGCATTTGCCTGCTTGAAAACCTAGGTTTCCATCTTACCTCACACTAGTAGTAGGATTTTCATCCAAAACAGCTTCCCCCCCCCAGGTCCACTAGTACTTTTTTAAACCCCATAGACCAATCTATCACCAATACAGCTTAAGTGTTGACAATTTTGCTCAAGATTGATGAATTTTTAGGTTATTATTATCAGGCCTTTCCTTCTCAAGAAATTTTCTCCTAGTATTAATGTCCACATCAGTTCCTCTTAACTTTAGAACTGCCTAAAAAGCAAGAAGAGCATAAAAAACACTTGCAGGTGGCTTCACACTCTGTGTCTCCTGGCCCAAGACAGAGTTGATGGAGCAGCATTTTCCCCACTGTAAAGAGCAAGCCTGGAATTCTGCAGAAGAGATGCCATGGCCCCAGAAGATGCCAGCCTGGATCTCAGAAGACTCTTGGTCATAGCTACTCCCTTTCTTACCCCAAGCTGGCTGGGTTAGGTCTCTTGAGACAGCTTTTGTTCTCTTAACATTGTGTATCTACATAATGACATTTCAATTACCAATGTAAACATTCCATTATGGGATTTCAACTTATTTATTTCTAACATCATATTTTCACACATTTCCCAACTTTTGTGTTTTGGGAATAATCATCCTCAACATGTGTAATTTTGGTTTGTGAGTGTGGAACACAGCAAGTTGTTAAAGGTTTGGGTTCCAAGAATATGTGCATTATAACTTAATTCACATATTACCATTGGCCTTTAAATTACTGTACAAATGTCACTTCTTCTAGATATACACATGATATAAAAAGAGGGAAAAAATGGATTAAAAACCAGCTTTGTTTCACTTTAATGCCCTTGCCCTGAATTGTTCCAGTGTCTTCTGCCAAATTATTCTTTGCTAAATACACTCCATTCACTAATTTTCTACTGATCTACCTGTATTTTTAGGTGAAAATTTTATAAAAAGTTGACAGGGACTTTTTATGAGCCCTTATCTTATTTTTTAATGGGACCTCAAAGGCACAGCCCTGTATTGCAGATTAATCATAATCCTCAATTCATGACTATAGTGCATTTACCTTACCTTTGAGGTTTTCAGAGCTGATTAAGACATTTGATCATTAGATGGCACTAACACAGAGAATTTATTGGATGGCACTTGAACAGGCTGTCAGGGAGGGACAATTCTTCCCAACATTGGACCCTACAGATAATGCAAGTGACCATCAGAAGGGGAAGAGGGCCGTGGGAGTGGAGGCTTAGCACTCAGGGTGATGTCTGAGCATCAGCATGATGGGGTGCCTCTGGGTCAGAGATTTCCTAAGCACAGAATTTATAACAGGATTTTACATTTTCTATGACTAGCAGATATTGGAAGCAGTTCTGCAGGGTATGCAAAACAGATCAGCTCTAAATGGATAAGAAACACTTATCTGGGCAATTTCTAGACCAGTCGTATGTGCAAGGATTTGAGTTTTGCATTAGGGTGGTTTTGAGGGGGACTAAACTGCCCTGGGCTTCTGTGAAGACCTGAACAACACACAGTACAAACACAGGGGCCCTCTTTGGCTCATTTATGTGCCAATTACACACTTCCACCATGACCTTCCCTCTTTAATTCTCTGTTCACAAACTCTTCCTTAGGAATAATGTACACAACACCTGTAAGCTTTCCACCAAAAACACAATCAAGGTCCTTGACATTTTAAAATTATCAACAATTCCAAATACAGAGGCATAGGACATCTAATCCCTGTGTTCAATTTCTCTCATTTCTGCCCCATTCACATCCTGATTTTTTCTTTTCCGTACTTCATCTCACTCTTTTCTCTCTTTGAACTGTTCCCAGTCATAATCTCAAAACTTTCAGTCCTTGCATTACTTTCCTCTCTGACTGTAAGGAATGAAGTTGGAGAACTAGAATTTAAATTGCAGTTCCCTGGGCTTCTCTAAGCATGCCTAGAAATCACTTAAGGAGTTCATTACAATATACATTCAGGCAGCCCACCTCAGGCAAATCTGAGTCAGTGTGCCTGGGGTGGGCCAAGGTAAATTACATTTCAAACAGTAGAAAATACATGTAGGCCAGATGATCCTGTATTTTATAATTATCATTCATACATATTCCACTAATTTTTACATTTTTCCTTTGAATTAATTTCCTTGTAGCTATCATGAGCAGATATGTTTTGTGTTGGATTATGACTATTTTTCCTTACAAATAAACTAATTTGTTTTTGCCAGAATTTTTGTGGATAATTTTAAAAGAAATACTAATCCAATGTATTACTAGGGCTGCACTGAACTTCTTTTGACTTAAATCATAGCCATTCATTGTTAAGTTGTGTCATTATTTTATATATCATTAAAAAAAGTAATTGCTGTTTAATAAACTATGCCAGTATGGTAAGAAATAACTAATTTTAAGATACTACATATGCTTATTTCAGAGATACTAAAATGAGAAAAAATATTCATCTCAGAATTGGTTAAAGTTTGGATATATCTTGGTCCACTCCTTTATTTCAGCACCAGCATCATTTTATTTACTTCCTGAAAATAGCATAGAAATTAAAGCTGTTACTTTTCAGCCTATCAATATGATTATATATTTCCTTTCCCAGGGTATTCAATACATTGAATTGAGTTTGTAGGTTGGAAAATCATCTTCCCCAGACCACTAGTTTCTATCAGCTACCATTTTCCATAAACACTTGTAGTTTCATTCCTCATCTTTTAGTTCTCTTCATAGAGGTTGAGTGAATTATCTGGTTGTAAATTTGAGAGGGGACCTGGACATGAAAACTTCACTGTCTCCCCTTCCACCCTCTTATTGTAAGCCATCTGCCATTTAATGCACACTTTCTACAGTGCTTGCCTCTCATGGGCTGCATTTCTTAGACACACCAGCATCACTTGGGGAGGTCTGATGTTATACAGCTCTGCCTGTAGCTGAGTGGGTAAATGCAATTTTAAAACTCATCATTAAGAAATCCATTTTTGTTGTAAATATAAGGCCATCTTTGTATCTACTTTTTAGTGAATGTGTGATTTTCCTGTTTCCTAATTTTCCAACCCTTAAGTTCAAAACAGCCAACATAAATTCTGAGTTGGGTATTCCGTTACTTACTTTTATATGGTTTTATTTTATGAATAAGTAGCTACATATATTAGTAAGGACTTATATTACATATATTAGTAAGGACTTACTAAGAAGCCTGTGGTTCTCACCTGACTGCCAAAGGGGTCTGTGGAACAAAAGGCTTAAGAACCCCACGTGGTGCTAAACCGTGTGATCCAAAGAATAAGTCATCTGCAGGACTGATGACCTGTGCAAACCACCCATACCCACCTCTTTAATATAAGAACATGTAACCCACACTGTGCTCAGAATCCTGCAATTTTACCACAAAGGAAATCAAAGGTTGATAAACCAGGCAGTTGTATGACTGTGAGTAACATTCATGAGTTTAAAATACCTCCAAATACTATCCCAAAAAACAAAGATACTTTAGAAGAGGTATAAATTGTACTGAAAATAACACTTTATAAATATATAGGAATACAATGTAAATAAAATAAGTGAAACTTGTATTGTGTATACATGTATCTGAAATTTAAGAAAAACATTTCATGTAAGGGATATGCAAAGTAATAATAAGTAAAATAAGTTGAACAAGGTTAAAATATATTTCTTAAAAGCAAAGAAATAAATTTAAAAAGAATTTTGATAACATTCTTAGAATAATTTAATTCCTCAAAATTGCAAATGATAACAACACTAAAATGTGCTGTAGTGGACACAAGTCACATATCATAATGCTGAGTGATGACAAATTCAAGTATATCAGTATAAATAAATAATCACTTTAATAAATATTTGAAAAGAATAAAATAAAATTCTGAAATGCAAATAGAATGAAAACAGAACACATCAATCTTAGCAAAACACACCAAAAGAAAATCCAAAAGTGAACAAACCATACTGATAACTAACCCTACAAAGAAAAACATGCAAACACTTCTAAACTGTGCAATCATACAATTATATACATATTGATAAATTAAAGCTA
>PVKH010020902.1:0-14473 GCA_004027955.1 Chaetophractus vellerosus | reverse complement strand
AGTCCATAAATGATCTTGTATTACAATTAGCCCAGTGTTTGCTGGACCCAAAACCTGGACACAATTACCTGGCTGAGTTGTCACATTAGCCTAACCATCACACAGAGTAAGATGCTACAAGCCTCCATTCCTGCCCCCCACCCCCACCCCAGAAGCTTTGAACAACCAGCAAGAACTGGCAGAAACATCTTTCTCAAAGCTCCAGAAAACAGTTAAAGAATTACGGTAACAGGGCAAGTGCCAAATCAAGAAAAAAGACCACTTAAAAGAGGTAGGATCTTGTACCCTGGCTGGCCCCTCACTGGCTTGGTGCTGAGCCAACTCATGTACCCAGTGCTGCTCCCTGGTCCCCATTCCTGAGGGAGCACAGTAAACCTCATTCATATACTGGAAGCATGTATATCTGGCCCAATCTTTCTGGGTGGTACCTAAGGGACTCACCATCCCAGAATTTGCCCTGTATGTAGAAGGTGGTCCACAGAGTTCTCTTACAGAATGTGTGGAAAACAGTCAAGTGGCTGCCTGGCCAAAGCATTGCTGGCTGTAGGACATACAGTGCATTGCCCACACTGTGAGGAAATGGTTTCCTAGGGAACAAGGGATAGTTGTATCTGTGTAAGGGGGATTCCTAGGGCCATATGTGCAACCCCAAGAAGAGACATGAGAAGAAAGGACCAGAGAAGAACCTCTTCTTTGGCCTAGAGCTATTCTCTAAGCTCACTGTATGGATAAAGTCTGAAGGTAGCACTGGGACAGGTCAATCTGCAAAGATAGCAAAAGTGTTTTCTTGTTTTTCCTTTTTTTTTTTTTTAGCTCCTAACATTCAAGGAAAGCTCTATCAGGATACAAACTTAAGGAACAGACATCTCAGAGTCTAAAATATCAACATGTGCAGCTTTCAATAAAAGACAACAAAATATACAAAGAAACAGGAAGCGGTGGCCCAGGCAAAGGAGAAAATTAAAGTAGAAACCATCAATGAGGAGGACCAGACCTGGGACATACCAGGCAAAGACTTTTGAAAAATGGTCCTAAATATGCTCAGAGAGAAAAAGGAAAGCCTAGAAATGAGGAAACAATAGATTAACACAAAAAGAGTATCAATAGAGAGATGGAAATTATGAAAAAGAACCAAACAGAAGTGAAGAAAACCCAGTAATAGAAATGAAAAATTCCCAAGAGGGGTTCAAAAGCAGATTGGAGCTGACAGACAAATCAGTGAACTTGAAGATAAGACAATTGAAATCATGCAGTCTGAGAAGCAGAAGGAAGAAAGAATGGAAAAAAGGGAACAGAGCCTCAGGAACCATCAAGCATATAAATACACAAATTGTGGGAATCCCACAAGGAAAAGAAAGAGAGAAAGAAGCAGAGAGAATATTCAAATTTCAATTGCTGAAAACTCCTCAAATTTAATGAAAGACATGAATATACACATCCAAGATGCTTAATGAACTCCAAACAGGATAAACCCATTTAGAGCCACACTGCAACGTATTATAATCAAACTTTCAGATGTCAAAGATAGAGAGAATTCTGAAAGCCCCAAGAGAGAAGCAAAGTGTCACATAAAAGGGAACCTCAATAAGATTAAGTACAGATTTCTCATTGGAAACCACGGAGGCAAGATGGGCAGTGAGATGACATATTTAAAGTACTGAGAGCAAAAAGCACCAACCAAGAATTGTATATCCTACAAAACTGTCTTTCAAAAATGAGGACAAGATTAAGACATTCCCAGATAAGCAAACTTGGAGGGAGTTCATTATCACCAGACCTGCCCTATGAGAAATGCTAAAGAGTGTTCTGCAGGTTAAAAGGAAATGACACTAGACAATAGATCAAAGCTGCCTGAAGAAATAATCATCTCCACCTTTATGATTACAGCCTTGAGAATCCAACCATGAAGTAACAATACATCCTAGTGGGGTGATGGACAGAGTCCCTAGTGCTTAATGGAGAATAGATAAATCATGATAATCCCAGGGTCAGTCCAACAGCAGGCTTTAAGCACCAGGCAATTTAGCCAGGTTGAGAGGAAGCCTCAGGTTTGACCAGCCGTGGTTTCCCCAAAGAAGCAGTCACAAGGCTGGATTTTTATAAGTCTGGATATTGAGACTGTCTCATTCCAAAAAGGAGACAGTCTCATTTTTGGAATGAGATTCACATTTTGTCAATCTCCATTCCTAAGGGATCAGATCCAATGAGCACTGGGCTGTTGGTTCCCTGCTACAAAACAACTACAGGCCACTACCCCCATTTTTAAAAAACTGCATTTTCTGATTATGAAGCTCTTACAGAATCATGACAAAAATTTTACCAAAAAAATAGAAGCTTATAAAAAAGTAATGATTGCCTATATTCCTACCAAACAGAAATAATTGCTATTAATATTTTCATGCATACTAATTTAGATTTTTCTTTATACACACACACATGCAGACCATATACACAGTGTTATTATGGTAATGTATACTGTATGGTATTGTTAATGATGTTAACATTTTTTTAAATGAGCTCATACTATACATGCTAGTTTATCACCGGCCTGCTGCTCACAATATGTATTTCCATATTTGTTAACATAATTATATGCCATTATTTTTATCAGCTATATAGGAATCCATTGTATGTATGCCCCATAATTTACTTATCTATCCTCCTTTTGATGGGCACCTAGGTTGATTCCAGTCTCTTGCTGTAATAAACAACACTGGGGAAGCGGATGTGGCTTAAGTGATTGGGCATCTGTTTAGCATATGGGAGGACCCAGGTTCGATCCCTAGAACCTCCTGGTAAAAAGATGAGCAAGCAAGCCAGGCCTGCACAGCGAGCCATGCAACAAGAAGATGACACAACAAAAGAGAGATGCGTGGGAGAGCCAAGGCGAGACACACCAGAAACGAGGAACTCAGGTGGTGCAAGTGACAGGGTGCCTCTCTCCCACATCAGAGGTCCCTAGGATTGAATCCAACAAATCCTGGAGGAGAAAAATGAGAAGAGAAGGCAAGAAACAGACACAGAAGATCACCCAGTGAATGGACACAGTCAGCAAGCAGGGGCGGGGAGGGGCAGAGAAAATAAAAGAAATCTTAAAAACAAACAAACAAACAAAAAACACTGTACCAAGTTTTCTTGCATTAAAAATTAAAAAAAAAAAAAAAAAGCCTCAGAATCGGACCTCCTGGCCTGGCCAGCAAACATCTTTGCAATTCCCCAGGTCCCTGGAGCCCCGCTGTATTGGCGTCTAAGATATTGACTTTCAGTGACGGGATCCCATTAAAGCAATGGATCATATTTCTGCAGAACGGGGAAAATGCAAATGTTCCTCCAGCAGCTAGGGCCCTGGTTTGCTTATTTTTCAGTGTCAAACCCCCACTTCCTTCAAAAAGCTGAAGAAAGATAAAGGCAAAGGAAGGGCTGAGTAGGGCACAGGGGGCTGGTTGGCTGGGCCGCAGGCTGTCCAGGTTGGGACAGCTGCGCTCAGGGCTGATTCAGGCTGCTTCCGCTCCCCACTCCTCCCTGGTGAGGCTTCCTGGAGCAGGAGGAGACAGCAGATGTGAGCTGAGAGCCACCTCAGTCTTAAATTGAAACATCTGACTGAATCTTCATCCTCCCAGATACTCAGGCTGGGTCTGTACCCTCCCACTCCCTCCTTCTAAGCATGTTCTAGAGACTTCAGTTTTCTAAAAAAAAACAAGTCATAGAACCTAAAGTCCTCTTATCTTTGTTTTGGTTGTCAAGAGACCTGAATTCAGGCCTAGCTCCTCCTTTATCTGGAGGTATAACCTTGGACATATCTAACATTCTCCCAGAGTCTCAATTTTGCCAACTGCAAAATGGAGAAAATAAGCATTTCCATTTCATAAATAAATAAGAAATAAAAATAATGTGTAATGTGTAATAAATAATGTATAAGAAATAGTGTGTAAGAATATTTTAAAAAGGGGGTGAGGGACATGAACTCTTGACCAAGTAAGTAAATAAAGACTAGCCTCAGACCAGTGTTGTTTTATGGCATGGAATCTGATGATTTTAGATTTGGAAAAGACATTATTATTTAAGACTTTTAGGACTTTTTAGGATATTTAGCCCCAAATTCCCAAACCCATGGCTGGTGTGTGTGTGTGTATATATATATATAATTTTTTTTAATTTTCTGAATTAGTTGCCGAGACTAATTTTAAAATTGGAAAATTTCACATAAAAGTCCAAATTTCCAGATTCTAGAAATCTGGCACTTTTAGTTTGTCACACATCAGGCCCAAGGCTCTCTCTTCCCTACCTGGCTTCTTATAGGCCTCGAAGTTTGAGAACCTCTGATTTAGGCCAACTTCTGCCCTGCCACCCCTACCCCAATCTTAAAGATGAAGAAATTTAAACCTGGGAACCGGCTGTAGCTCAATTGGTAGGGCTCCGGTTTACCACATGGGAGGCCCCAGGTTCAGTTCCCGGGGCCTCCTCAAGCAGGCAGACCGTGTCGAGCAGGCAGACCGCCTCGAGCAGGCAAGCCACTGCAGGCAGGGCAAGCCGCCGCGAGCAGGCAGGCTGCCGCGCGGTGAGCTGACTCGGTGGGATGCCGCAGCAGGGGGAGACAAGCAGACACAGAAGAACACAAAAGCAATGAACACAGCAAGAACAAGCAGCAAGGGGGGATATATAAAAAAATAAAAATAAATCTTTAAAAAAGAAAAGAAACTTAAACCCAAGATAGGTACGTAATTTTCCCAAAGTTTCACCCACAGTTGATGGCAAAGTCAACGAGGAATGACATGGCACAATGACAATTCTATTCCCTACAGCATTTTACATATATGGTCTTTGTTCTCACAAACCCTAAAACAGGGGTTCTTAACCAGGGGTCCACAGACCCCTTTGTGGAAAGATTTCAGGGGGTCCGTGAGCTTAAATTGAAAAAAATCAACTCAATTAGATGTCCAACATGATAATGCATGTTGCCTCGTCAAATACTACACCGCAGTTTAATATTCCTATTCAAGGTAAATAACAACAGTCTGCACATTGACACGTCTTTAAAAAATAAAATTTAACTTTCCTATATTTTTTATGTATTGGATTATTATTTAATATGTTAAGAAAGAAGTACATATGTATAGTATTATATCATATGATTTTATTTTAATAACTGTATTTCAATATATGTAACTGATTTCCTTTGTAATTTTATTTTATGCATTTAAAAACATTACTCTTGGGAAGCAGCTGTGGCTCAATTGGTTGGGCTCCCATTTACTATATGGGAGGCCCCGGGTTCGATTCCTGGAGCCTCCTGGTGAAGGCAAGCTGGCCCATGCGGCATGGTAACCTGATGCAGCAAGATGACGCAACAAAGGGAGACAAGCAGACACAGAAAAATACACAGTAAATGGACACAGCAAGCACAAGCAGCGGGGGGTGGGGAATGAATAAATAAATTAAAATAAATCTTTAAAAAATAAAATAAATAAAAACATTACTCTTGTGGGGATGTGGTAGTGTGGGTGTGATGTATGTATTAAATAATACAAAATATAGTGTGGACTTAGTAGGATTTTTTAAAAAGATTTATTTATTTATTTCTCCCCATCCCCTTGTTGTTTGCACTTGCTGTGCCTGTTCGTCTTCCTTGTTTCTTTAGGAGGCACCAGAAGCCAAACCTGGGGCTCTGATGTGGGAAAGAGATGCCTAATCGCTTGAGCCACCTCTGCTCCCTGCTTTGTTGTGCTCTCATTATTCTTTTCCTCCCTGCGTCTCTAGTTGTGTCATCTTGTTATATCAGCTCGCCACGCCTGCCCATCATGTCAGCTTGCTGTCTTCATTAGGAGGCACTGGGAACCTCTGCTCCTTGTTTTGTTGTGTCTCTCATTATGTTTTTTCTTCTTGTGTCTCTTGTTGTTACAGCTCACCACACCTGCCCATTATGCCAGCTTGCTGTCTTCTCTAGGAAGTGCCAGGATCCTAACCAGAGACCTCCCATGGGGTAGGTGGGAGCCCAGTCGCCTGAGCCACATCTGCTTCACCTTAGTAGGATTTTTATTTTATTTTGTTCTGAGTGAAGTGGATAACTGCCTGCAAAAAGGTTCGTAAGGATGGTGGAGATGATTTTATGATGCTGTGGGAAAACTCGGATTTCTAAATGTTTGCCCAAAACGACCATTTGAACAGATGTTAAACTGTGTTAGGTTATCAGGTATTGAAATTATGGGAGACATGCCAACGTTGAGTGTCATAAAACTATCTGCCACTACATTCTGAGAAGGGGTCTGTGATTTTCACCTGACTGGCAAAGGGGTCTGTAGAACAAAAAGGTTAAAAACCTCTGCCCGAAAAGGTAGACATCATTATCCCTGTTTCAGAGATGAGGAAATGGGTAGAGAGAGAGATTAGGTAACTTGCTCAAAGCCTCAAAGCTAGTCAGAAGTTAAAGTATTCGACCCTAGATCAGCCCAGGTTCTTCTTATAACACAATTAATGTAAGATCCTGGAGCCAGCCAAACCTGCTCTGTATTTGGGATGGTCACTTACTAACTGTGTGATAGCAAGAACGTTACTCAAGTGATCTGAACTTCAGCTTTTTGGTCTAAAAATGGAAATTAACACATATCTAATAGCACTCAACACAGTAACAATTACAGGACATACATATTGAGTTCACTGGTAACAAGTGTTATGCTAAGCTCCTCACTCTGGGATGAACTGTGCTGTTGTTCACATTTAGAAGGGAAAAAACCTGAGATTTAGAAAGGCTGCAACTCACCTACAATGTAGAGAACAATTCTAGATTCTCCCTCCAGTCCTGTCCCATTTGAAGTGAAAGTGTGTCTCTTAGCCAACCTTCCACTGACCTCCTGTTTGGGTAGGACATACCCAGTTGGAGCTCAATAAAAGACCATACTCAGATGGAGCTCAATAATAGCTCTTCTCTCCTACCCTTTCTCTTACCCCTTACAATTAAGCCATTGGCTTTTATGCTATCTAATTCTTCCATTCTAGTTTTTCAAGAAAAAAAAAAAAGATAGTTTCTTCTCCACTCTCCGTGATTTAGACATATTTTTACACACAAAGCTGTTGACATGTAAATACTGAAAAAAAAGTCATATATTTCAAAATAATAATAATAATAATCTATTTTAGGTTTTATTCTAAATGAATTTTCAGGATTTATCTCTTTCTGACATTAAGGAAAAAGAGTTTAAAACTTGCACGGTTCACTTTAAGTCAGAATAAGTTGGAAGATGACCTAAAGGAAAAAAAAAAAACACAATACCTGTTGTATGCTAATCAGAGCATTCACTCCTATAGAATGCATCTTAGTGGGTGAGAAATGTTATAATTATTTGCCAAAAACAGGTATTCTGATTAGGACAAATTACACCAAAGCACTGTTACCCATTAAAAAGCAATTTAACAGTTAAAAAAAAAAAAGTCAAACAGATATGCCCAATTGAACAAGAAATGAAATATATCTGCATCTAAAACACATACGCTAATCACAAACCTTGGACTTTCTCTAAGATCCTAAATGGTATAAGAAAATATAGATCTGGAGGAAAAAATTACAAACACCTAAGAAACAAGTGGGCTTCATTAATGTGACCTGGTTCTTTTAACTTCTGGCTGCTCAATCTGGGGCTGTGTGCCTGAAAGCAGGACTGTTTCAGGCAATGTGGTGTCTGCATAAGGTTACCTAAGGCTGCTGGGCAGCCCGCCTCCCTGGGGTAGGTGGCCACACCCTGCAGCCAGGCCACTTTGTTGAAAGTTTAAGAAGTGCCTTTATCTGATGCCATTTTTATCCTCAGGTAGTGTATATGATTTAAAGGCCCAGGAAAAAGCATCTGAACCACAGTCTGAAATTCTCTTAATCTTGCCCACACAACTTGTTTTTTTTTAATTTATTTTTAAATTTTTTTTAAAGATAATTAGATTACACAAATGTTACACAAAAAATATAGGGTTTCCCATATGCCCTGCTCCTCACACCTCCCACACCCTCCCACATAAAAAACATCCTTCATTAGTGTGGCACATTCATTGCAATTGATAAAAATGCATCCTGGGGCATTGCCACTGAGCATGGACCATAGTTCACAGTGTAGTCTACACTCTCTCCCACACAGGCTATGGGAAGATATATAATGGCATATATCTGTCATTGCAATGCCATTCAGGACTATTTCCAAGTCCCAAAAAGCCCCCATATTACACCTGTCTTTCCCTCCCTCTGCCCCCAGAGCCTCCAGTGGCCACTGCCTCACATCAATGCTATAATTTCTTCCACCCCACACAACTCTTTTTCAAACAAAATGCACCATACCAGCACTGGTACAGAGACCAGGACACAGTAGGCATTCAGAAAGCACTTGGAGAAAGAATAAGAGAGCAGTGTCCTCGAGTCTGACTTGAGCCCATTCCTGTTTTCAGCTTCTCAAATGATCCCATCCTTCTCAAATCAGATTATGGTCCTTCTTGGCCTAGAATGCTCCATAAAATCCAAACTCTTGCCTCAAGCTACACAGTCCCACAGAAAATGGTGCCTCCCCCTCTCTTACATCACCAGTTGGAAGTCCTACAGAGTTATAAGCAGAGGAGGGCCTTTCCTTCTGGACTGCCACTTGACCTCTTTGTGACCCTTGACCCCTCCAAGATCATCTCCATCTCCCTTTGTGTGGCACCAAATCAATCAGAAAGGAAAGCTAGCACTTGGCACATGTTTAAGGATCAATTGCCAGCTGCCAATGAGTCTGCCCCTGTGGGAAACAAAGAGGTGGAGGGCAGGCACCACCCCAGCAGAGAGGAGTGTTTAGAATTGCCAGCACATGGTAATAATAAAGAGCAGACAGGGAGTAGATGTGGCTCAAGCAGTTGAGCACCCGCCTCCCACATGGGAGGTCTCAGGTTCGGTTCCCAGTGCCCCCTAAAGAAAAAAACAAAACAAAAAAACCAGACAATGAGCAAAAAACAAGGAGCAGACAATGAGCGCAAACAATGAACAACAATGGGCAAAAAGGTGAGGGAGCCATCTTGGGGGCAGGGAGAAAGAGCAGACTAACTTTGAGTTAAAAAAAAAAAAGGAAAAAAATTATCTGAGGAATTTTGCTATCAGTCATTCACACTTGAATATAAATTATATCATTCAGGTTTTTTTGCTCAATGCCTGAAATTAACCATTTTAGAAATGCAGGGAGGGGGCACACATTAGTTAGACTCCCCATGAGAAAAGTTGCTAATTCTATTGTGTAATCTGAGAGGAATTTAATAAAGAGACTATTTACCAAGATGTGGCAAGGTGTGGGAAAACCATGAGGATAAACAGGACCCTGGAGATAATGACAGTGGGATGCTACCCTATTCACTCCCTATGCCTGAAGGGAGGAGCAGGGCAATTGTCAAAAGCTGGACAGAGAGCTGCATGGAGAAGGCCACATGGTGGGAGCTGTAGCCCTTAGTAGAGGGACAAGATCAGCCCTCAGTGACCCTGCAGGGAGAAAACTGGGGGAATAAACATGGCCCCAGGACCCCATTTCCCTGCCTGCCTCAAATCTCCTGCTGGTTGTCCCTATTGAAGCCAGAGAGTAAGGGAGCCCACTGAGATAGTCTATACAAGTCAGCCTCCAGGGTAGAGAACAAAGTGAAGAAAAGTGGAGAGCTAATCAGGAAAGAGAAATAGAAGACAGCCAGCTCCAGAGGAAAGACTGAATAGGGGGCGGAGCAGGCGCTGGCAGGGAGTAGAAGGGTTGAAAGGTTGAAAGGATTGAAAATGCTTAATCTAAATAATGGAAGGCCTTGGACTCTGTTTTCGAAAACTTAAAGGTACAGGGCTGGGGATTGAATCCCCGACTTCACACGTGGGAAGCCAGCACTCAACTGCCCGAGCCACATCGGTCCCCAAACTTAAAGCTTTAATATGAAAAAGGATTTAGAAAGTGTACATGGTAGGTTTCTGTTTAAAGCACATTATAGATATTAGAGATTTTTTAAAAATAGAAATGTGCTGCGTTAGGAGGCAGATCAGTGAGCTCCTTGTCAAGGTGGAGGGCTGCATTTGTCCACCATTGTCTCCCCAGCCCTTTCCCATGTCCATTTTCAAGATCAGGTCTGACCACAGCAACGGCTGCAAGGTAGGCTTAGGACCCACATAGGACAACCAGAATCCAACCCTTGGATTTTAGAAATCGAAGCTGAGAGAGAAAGCCACCTTCCCTTTTGGATCACTAACCTGGAATGCTGAGAGCCTGGCCTTTCCTGAAGCCAGGCTCCATGCCACAGGGAAGCTTCCCACCCGCAGAGGTAAAGAATGAGGCACGCGCTCTGTGGGGGGATGGCGAGAGGGAAGGATGTTCTTAACAGGGACAACAGGGTACCACCTTTGAGCTGTCCCTAGGAGAATGCAGTCTGTCTTCCCCATTCATGAGAGGCAATACATTTCCCCTGTCACTAGTCTGCTTTGCATTTAGTTTTTGTCCCTTGCAACAAATGAATCCTGGCTAATATATTCACCATCACTAGAGTATGGCAGAAAGGATTCCTGTGTGGAATTGGACAAGATGATTACTGAAGAATTTTCACTCTGAGTTATGACATGTCAGATATAGATAACTAACCCCAAGAACCAAAAAGAGCCTGCCCTCACAGCCCTCTAAAGGACCCCACACCTAACCTCTCAGTCAGCCAAGCAACATTTATTCAAGGCTTACTTATATTCATCAAGTATAAACACAAAACAAGGAAACTGAAATAACGAGAAAAAATCGTTGTTTGGGTCTTTGTGAATTTCATGGAAGAAAAAATCATAAATATGTGTAAAGCAACTTACATAAACCAACTTATCAGAAAGTACTAATATCCATGATTCATCATCTTCAGAGAAGTATCTTTAGAGGACGCTTCTAAAATAGGGCAAAATCTTTGTTGAGAATGTTCCTGAGATCTACATCATTCCCCTAAATGTGAAATGTAACTATAAAAAAAAACATGAAGGGGATGGGAATTAAACCAATACCAAAATGTATTTTTTCAAATGAGTTTGTTTCTAAGTTTTTGAGTTGGGAAGCTCCATACTTATCCAACAATACTGCCTTTGCTCATTTAGAATTCATATTAATCAGAAAACAAATCACTATAGCTAGTGTAAGTTGTAAAGAATTTATTAGAGAGAATTAGGTAGGGTATGGCATCTCCAGGAGATCAAAGAAGCAGATTTGGGTATTAGACAGCCAGAAACAATATTTGAGAGAAGGCCTGTGGGACTGTAGAACCCCAGTTCTGCCATCTCACGCTGTTTGGCACTTCTGATGTTAGGAACAAGAACCTTGACCCTCTGCCAGATATGCCCAGAAGTACCAAATGCCTCTTGCAAGGAGAACTTAACTTCCCTGCCTGCCCGCAGCCACCCATTGCTCACTCCTCCTTCCACGTTCCTTGCCAATATCTCTGTTCAGCCAAACCAGTCATATCTGGGTCCACAGCACTAAGAGTCCTGGAAATGCAGTTCTTAACTTTCTAGCACCTTCCATATAGGAAAATATGCAAGAAGGGTAGTCCAATCTATTGTATCTCCATAAAATTGCCTTCAGAAGCAGTTTGTCATCTATAGGAGAAAACTGTATTTCAGTATTTTATAGTCAAACTTTGATTTGGAAAAAAAAAATTAATGGATTTGAGCAATCATTTTATTTGCAGTATTAGTTTTGAATATCTTTTGTCTCTGAATAATATAATACAAACCAAAATACTGATGGTTTCAACCATTGAAAGTATTCAATAGATTGTGCCTTCATCAAAATTTAAAACTTTTGTGCATCAAAGGGTACTGTCAATAAAGCAAAAAGACAACCTACAGAATGGAGAAAATATTTATAAATCATATATCTGATAAGGATCTAGTATCTATAATAGATAAAGAACTTTTACAACTCAACAACAAAAAGACAAACAACCTAATTTTAAACTGGGCAAAGACTTGAGTAGACATTTCTCTAGAGAAGAAATAAAATGGTCAAATAGCACATGAAAAAATGCTCACCATCATTAGTCATTAGGAAAATGTAACTCAAAACCACAATGAGATTTCACTTCATACCCACAAGGAATTGCTATAATAAAAAAAAAAAATTGGGGAAACAGATGTGGCTCAAGCGATTGGGCTCCTGTCTGCCATATAGGAGGCCCAGGGTTTGATTCCCAGGGCCTCCTGGTGAAAGGCAAGCTGGCCCGTGTATGGTTGCAGGCCTGCACAGGAGTGCTAGCCCATGCAGGAGTGCTGGCTCATGCAGGAGAGCTGGCACAGCAAGATGATGCAACAAAAGAAACACAGAGGAGAGACAATAAGACACACAGCAGACCGGGAAGCTGAGGTGGCACAAGAGATTGAGTGCCTCTCTCCCACTCCGGAAGGTCCCAGGATCAGTTCCCAGTGCTGCCTAAAGAGAAGACAAGCAGACACAGAAGAACACACAGAGAGCAGAGAGCGAGCACAAAACAACGGGGTAGGGGGTGGTGGTGGTGGAATAAATAAACTAAATCTTTTTTAAAAATTAAAAATAAGTGTTGACAAAGATGAGGAGAAATTGGATCCCTCATATGTTGCTGGTGGGAATGTAAAATGGCTCAACAGCTCTAGATAACAGTTTGATGGCTCCTCAAAAAGTTAGAATTACTGTATGACCCAGAAATTCCACTCCTAGGCATATACCCAAAACAAGTGAGCACAGGCATTCAATGAAATACTTATGTGTAAATGTTCATAGCACACCACTCACACTTGCCAAAAGGTGGAAAAAACCCAACTGTCCATCAATGGATGAAAGGATAAACAAAATGTGGTATGTCCATACAATGCAATTTCATTCAGCCATAAAAAGAAATGAAGTATTGATACATGTTACATGGTTGAACCTTGAAAGTATGATGCTAAGTGAAAGATGCTAGGCACAAAAATTCTCATATAGTATGATTCCATTTATACGAAGTATCCAGAATAGATAATCCACAGAGGCAGAAACCAGATTAGTGGTCGCCAGGGGCAGGGTCCGGAGGAAAGATGAGTGGCTACTTAACGGGCAAGGACTTTCATTTTGGGGTGATGAAAATGTAAAGAAACTAGACAGAGGTGATGGACGCACAAGGTTGTGAATGTACTGAACTGTATACTTTTGAATGGTTAATTAGGGAGCGGAGGTGGCTCAAGTGATTGGGTGCTCCCTCCCAGATGGGAGGTCCCGGGTTTGGTTCCCAGTGCCTCCTAAAAAAAAAAAAAAAGAAGATTAACACGAAACAACGGTGCAGGGGAGGAGGAGAAATAAATAAATAAATGTTTAATTTGATGTTAGATGAATTTCACCTCAATTACAAAATATATATATGTGTGTGTGTGTGTGTGTGTGTGTGTCTGTGTGTGTCATGAAACCTAAAGGTTTTTCTAAAAGAGTCCCCAAAAGTTTGGACAATGGTAGCAGCTTTGAAAGAGATGTTTACCATCCCAAAGGCCCTACTTTGACAGGGAGAGCCACCCAGCAGCATGCAGAACTTCTAAAATGTTTGTTTTTAACTCAGTCCTATGACTTGATAGACATACCTCAGTGAAGTTAGTCTCCAGCTTCTTCCGAGGAAGCCTGCCAAACCACCTGATGGTGAGCCAAGCTTATCATCATTTTGACTTCCTGCCAGAACTCCTACAGCCATCCACATTTTACAAGAGGCCCCTGGTTAATGGATCTTACAAGCTAGGGAATAGCAACAACTCAATACTTAGACGGAAACCCCTCATACACAAGCATGTTTCAAAAAACCATTTTGCCTTAACGATTACCACATTCCCTCCAGTTGAATTGGCCTCCTTTTTAGATTCTAATTACCTGAAATCAAGTTTTTACTTACATGTTCCACAACATACTCTTAGACAGTGTTATGAGCGTGTGCAAGTTTGCTCTGCTGATACAAAATTCCAAAACCATACTCAGAGTTCAGACTCAGCTCTCCTCTGAGATGATGGGATTTTCTTTACAGATGCATAGGTAAGGGATTCCTGTTTTCATACTCAGTGAGTACATGTTCATTCTTGTACGTAGCCTTCAGATTTATATTTGGGGAAAATAAGGAAGAGTGAGGATTATTACTTCAAATTGTACTTCTTAAATGATTTAGGAAGCATTTTGCAAATACAGTTTTATTTTTAATGACAAAGCGCCTCTGCCATCAGCTGGTATGCCAAAGTCAACTTGGATTAAGCAGCCACCACTGGCTATTGGAGAGGGTCACCCCAGTTACTTCACCCACCTCTCCATAACCCAGTGCTGTATTTGCTCTTTTGAATCATTTGAGTCCCATTTAGTACAGCCTGGCAGGATTTCACTGTACATACAACGCCTGCAACCATTGAAGGTACCTGTATTAGTCAGCCAAAGAGGTGCCTTTGCAAAATATACCAGTAATTGGTTGGTCTTTATAAAGGGTATTTATTTGGGGTAGAAGCTTA